>NCQT01080681.1:0-16847 GCA_002740465.1 Stenocereus thurberi | reverse complement strand
GTTAATGGAAACTCTTGTATTGTTTTTTTAAAAAAAAATACAAAGTAGCCCAAGTTTCTTTTTCTTCCTGAAAAATAATTTCAACTCTTGTGTTAATTTGATTGTTAATGAAAACTCTTGTGTTGTTTTTTTAATACAAACTGTGTCCTTGTTTAATTAATTGTGTTATTAAAATATTATGTGTAAATTATGTTTCACAAAAAAATAAAGTCAAATACTAAATCAAAACAAAAAAAAAAACTAATTAAATATGGTTAGGTATGGGGTCCTTAGGTATTATTTTATTTAGTGAGTTGTGGGGTCCTTAGGTATTATTTTATTTAGTGAGCCAAGATGGTGAGCCTTTCATTGAAGAGAGTGAGGATTGTGAGCCAAAAAGTTGGAGAGAAAAATGATGTGGCACTGATGGGCCCCCACTGGTGAGCCAAGTTTTTGGCCCACTATTGGTTATGCACTTAGCTTAGTTTATTATAAAGCAAGGTTTGCTTTCGCCCTTTGACAGCCTTACTGACTGAAAGGTGGCTTCGCTCAAACGAAGAATGTCTGTGATGCCTAAGGTTAGACAAAGCTTTATAGAAAGAAATGGGCTTCTTCAACAATTTCATTGCCTATGAACAGAAAGAAGTACGGGCTTCAATGCTTGTAGTTTAGGGGTAGGCTTATTCAAGAACCATGACTTTGTTATACAAGAATGGGTTTCCTTTATTGAGGCTCACTTCGCTTTTGTTTTGTTATGGAGCTTGATGGATAGGATAGGAGTAGGTGATATTGCCCACTTGCTGTTTACTAAATGAGCCTTCATTGCTAGCTGGCACCCTATCTTTATATTTATTTTAATCTTAAGTGAAGTGAAGTCAAATAAATGAAGTGAACAGTCAAACCTTTGAAGGCCAAGCAATCGGTATGGATTGTTGAAGCCAAGGATGAAATCCAATTCCAAAATGAAACAGAGGAATAGACTTATAGTATATATTATAGGAAAAAGCTTCTCTTTGATAGAGGTCATAGGGGCTGTGAAAGGATCTGATCGTACTCGAGAGTGAAACCCATTCGGGCGTAAGGGCAGATGTAGCCAAGGGCATCAAGGCAGTGGATTATGAATGCACCATATGAGGTTTTAATTCCCGTCACTCGCCATCAATAAATGTACCATTTGTTGTGGAGACACAAACCAATCCGTCCATTTTTTCTGCATGCAAGTCATCTCAAGGCTTTTAAATGCATCCAAGTAATTCGTATCTGATTAAAAAACATAGAAATTGTTTACCTTGCTTACTTGCTAAAAGCACAAACAAATAGAATGAATTCAATGAAGTTTTGAAGACCTCACTAATTAGCCTTACCTAACATAGCTCAAAATGAATGAAATTCAGCCCCGGATGACGAGAAAATCCCCCCTCCTTCTCATTGAAGTGGAGTCCCGAGTAGTTTACCAGACAAATTTAGTTGCCATGAGAATGCCTTTTGCCGAATATGATTGAAAAAGACTTCTCTTTATCACGAGACTGATTGGATTTGCACACGCGAGAGGCCTCCATAAATGAAACTAAAAGAAGAGTATGAAGACAGAAAGCAAAGACTTATGTTTTCATTTCAATCTCAACAATGATATAAAAGAAAGTCATTTGTTCTTAAAAAAGGGGCAGGTATAATGTGCACAGGCCAAATTAAGTCAAGCTAAAGCTTGCCTTACTTTTCTTTCATGAACATTATAATGTCTAGTAAAGCTGACAAATAATAGTTTTTTTGGCACTCTCTTTCTTCGTCTTAGTCAAGTATAGTTTCAATTTCGTTATTCGAAACTCTTAGTCGAGCTGATGCCTAGATTGATTTTATGTTTGAGATTCAAGAGGAAATAGAGGAACCACCAACCAATGGTGCTTTTATGTAAGTACAATCATCGGTGGCTAACACCTTCTCCACACTATCGAACTTGAAACAGACTCTCAAGTGCTCCTTTTAATCGGGAGGAATCCTTTTTTTATCCTAGACCTTTTGAAGGCAAAAAGTGCTGGAGGCCGGAGATCGCGGAGGGTTAGTGTTAGTTCTTCATTTTCAAGTTAAGCTCTATATCTGTAACACCCTAAATATACATGTTCCATTGTATGTGATACTTCTACTATCTTTATTGATTAGACGTGATAGCCCAATGATTGTGACGCTATCACCATCCTAAAAAGGACAAAGCTTCAAGTAATAACACTAGAGGTAATTAAGTTAAACACAAATCAAGCCAAAGTGCTCAGCATCATCCAACCATATGGGAGTAACCAATATCGAACATGGGGTTGTTCATCAAAATAAATGGGTCACCATTGTTGTTGCATATCAATCTCCGAATGTCTCAAAGTACATCACCCAAAGAAATAATAACAGCTATAAATCATCACTATATGCTAAACTGATCAGGCTCCCTTGCTCATTCATCATCTTCCATAGGTTTGCTAAGATGAGGGCAATTCACTCAGCACTAACCTAAAAGAAAACATAGCAAACATGTCAAAATGTGAGCCGAAACTCAATACATGCATTCCTGTATTATTAAATAATCGTAGAAACACTGGTTGGGCCTACTTTAAAACAAGGAATGTGATGAATATAAAATTGTATCGCTAATTATTATCTGGTAGTGAACCCCTGATATTATTACAATCTGTAGATAGATGTACACCTGCCAGGTCGATCGGGGGACCTGGCCTAAGGCCGCACGGGCAATGCCCTTTAATTGATAAGCAATGGGCTATCTATTTATGTGACAAATCACTAATTAAACTGATTTATTGATATACTTACCAAAATATTATAATTTTGATAAATCCATGCTGATTTCTAAAGATACAGGCAATGAATGTACCTGAAAATTTTAATGCAACCTCACCGAGTACCATTATGCATAAAAAGGGGAAGAAATAATAGATTAGGCCCTGATTCTTTTAACAATGTCACTACAAGTATATGTTGTTAGCATTATTCTCACAGTTGATAATTTTAATAAAACTTGATTAATAAATGACATACAGACTTCAATAAATAAATAAAAGATAGGTTAAACTAAGATGATACAAAACTATGTACACTATTAAAATTTAATTTAAATCAAGATAATATAATTTTGAGTAAAGAAAATAAATATGGAACCATGCAAATTATTTAATTCAAAGGGTAAAGGCTTAACAGATGTAAAAGTAAATAATTTGTAACTTAAACTTCTAACCTCAACTTAAGGCCTAAATCCCCAATTTGGAAAGCTTAAAAAATCCTTCAAATATTTCATTTATAGTGCAGAATATAATTCCCACAATAGGGTTCCTAAAATTGGGTTAGAACACAACTGTGCATGGCTTTGGTCTATCCTGTATAGTCTTAGCAAGATGGCCATAACTTTTTCCACATAACTTGGATTAAAGGGATTCAAAAGGAATTCAAATGACAACTCACTGATCTATTGATATACCAAAAAACACCATTTTTATTGATCCAAACAATGCTAGTTTGTTCGTATTAAGACCCCTATCTTAGGTCTGTTCACAACCTGCTTCGCATGTCCTAAACCCCTTTTTTCATGTAATTTCCCTCGAAAATCACTCATAAAATCATTTAGCAATACCTTGTTCCTTATGGTCACCTTGCATAGCCATATTACTCTAAATTAGTCCATAATTATCGTCATCGAATTTCCAATTCTCCTATTTACCAAATCACAGAAAACTCATCCATAATCTTACTTAGTTGCATAAATGGACAAAATAACCTCTTTTAATCACTTAGGTAAATTCTATAATCCACGCTTTATACAAACATCACCTGAAGGAATTTTCCAAGTTAAATAATACATCCAAGATTCATTTTTTTATCCAATTATACATAAATAATATACTTTATGCTAGAGATAAAAAAAACCCATGCATGGTCACCAAAATTCCTAACTTATGACCAACATGTACCTGCACTTAAACTCATCTAAAATCAAAATAAACATCATCTATTACCAATGCCAAAGATCACAAAATATCATTCAAAATAATCCAAATCCATCACCTCAATTTAAGCTTGCATGATCATGAACAACCTCAACTTCCACATACTTTGAAGCTTCACCAAAAATTTAAACGCCAAAATGACTCTTACTTCGATCAATATAGCATGATCAACAACCAAAATCAACATAAATAAGAATCAAAACCAAAAATAAATGGGGACAAGGTTAGAGTTACTCACTTTGCGTGAAGAATAAAAAAGGGTCTACGTGGTGTTTGATGATTGAGGGGAGTAGGTGATAGCTAATGGATGATCTGGTGATGAGCTGGTGGCTGCCCTAGTGGCCAGGAGGTGGCAGATGGTGGTAGAAAAGACCAAATGGTAGCAAATAGTGCTGGGCTGCCTATGGGAAAAGGAGAGAGAGAGAAAAGGAGCCCCTGATATTTTGTGGGGGGTTTTTTCTTTTTTACTTGGATGAAAATGATCCTAGAATTACTTGAGTTTCTAAGCTTCAAAAAGCATCTTTTTTCTAATGATCATTAGGCTTAATTCATGATAATTATCTAGGTAAATGAGTAGTAGCTTATTAGACCTAAAATTGGGCATTAATGAATTTGTGCCCCAAGGGAAGCCAAACTTAATACAATTGAATTTTTCGTAGCTGGAAATTAAGTTTTCGTGGAATTATGAAAAATAGTTTTATTTTTTAAATCATATTTATTAGAGTCGATTATCAATTCCAATGAAATTTTTCGATAATAAAAACCGAATTGGAAAGTGAGGCCCAAATGAAATTTTCCCAATTGGTATGTTCAAATGCGATAATTAGATGTTAAAATAATGACATGGCTTAATTAAATAAATAAGCATGATTTAGGGTCGGACTATTGCACCTTTCATCTCTTAAAGAGTTTCCCCCTCGAAACATATGAATTTGCCGATGCATGCATGATTACCCCAAATAGGTGTGGGTACTTAGCTTTCTTCTCTTCCTCAGTTTTCCAGATGGCTTCCAAGGTGGTATGGTTTGACCAAAGCACTTTGACCAATGGTATTTGCTTGTTGGGCAATTGCTTAATCCTACAGTCTAGTATTTACGTTGGGCGTTTTTCATACACTAGATCGCCAGCAACTTTAATGGGTTAATGGGTTCAGCAACTATGGAATGGTCCAAATCTGTTATGTATTTCCTATGCTGAGAGATATAAAACACGTTATGCACGTGCTCGAGTTCCACTGGTAAGTCAAATTTAGTTCAATGGTAAAGGCTTGATAGATGCAAAAACAAATAATTTGTAACTTAAACTCCTGACCTCAACTTGAGACTTAAATCCCAGTATGGAAAGCTAAAAAAGGCCATCAAAACTTTCATTCATAATGCGGAACACAATTCCCACAATATGGTTCCTAAAATTGGGCCAGAAACCAACTGTGCACAACTTCGGTCTATCCTACGCAGTTTTGGCAAAATAGCCATAACTCTTTCCACAGAACTTGGATTAAAGTGATTCAAAAGGAATTCAAACGATAACTCACATATCTATCTCTATACAAAAAATCATAGTTTTTCCGTGATCCAAACAATAACAGTTTGTTCATAAAAAGACCCCTGTTTTAGGTCTGATCACAACCTACTGCCTATGTTCTCAACCCTTCCTTTTCACATACTTTTCCTCTAAAATCACTAATTAAAATCACCTAACAATGCCTTGTTCCTTATCATCACCCTACATAGCCATATTACTCCAAATTACTCCATAATGATCTTCATCTAATTTTCAATTCTCCTCTTTACCAAATTGCTCAAAACACATACATAATATTACTTACTTGCATAAATGAACAAAATCCCTTTTAATCAGTAGGAAAATTCCATAATGCACCCTATATACAAGCATCACCTCAAGTAATTTTCCATGTTAAAAAAACACATCCAGGATTCATTTTTTTTTAAATCCAATTATACACAAATAATATACTTGATACTACAAATAAACCAACCCATGCATGACAAACAAAACCTTAGCTTATGACCAACTTGTGCCTGCACTTAGGCTCATTTAAAATCAACATAAACATTATAATATCCATTACCAATGCCAAAGGTAACAAAGTCTTATTCAAAGTAATCAAACCTATTAGCTCCACTTAACCTTAGATGATCATGAACAATCTCAACTCCCACAAACTTCTAAGCTTCACCAAGAATTTAAACACCAAAATAAGTCTTATTTCTATCAATATGGCATGATCAATAAAGAAAATCAATATAAACAAGAATCAAAATAAAATATCAAAATGGACAAGGCTAGGGTTACTCACTTTGCCTGAAGAAAAAAAGGGGACGAAGTGGTGTTTGATGCTTAACAGGGTATAGGTGATGGTCAATGGCTGATCTGGTGGTGAGCTAGTGGCTGACTTAGTGGCTAAGATGTGGGAAACAGTGCTGGGTAGGTTGTGAGAAAAGAAGAGGGGGAGAGAAAGAGAGCCCTTGATATTTTGTGGGGGTTTTTTTTTTTTTTTTTTACTTGGATGAATATGATCCTAGAATTACTTGGCTGAGTTTTTAAGCTTCAAAAGGCATCTTTATGATCATTAGGCATAATTGGTGATAATTAGCTGGGTGCATGAGTAGTAGCCTGTTCGGCCCGAAATTGGGCCTTGATGAATTTGGACCCGACCCAATGTCAAACTTTACGCAATTGAATTTTCTGTAACTCAAAATTTAATTGTCAGGGTGTTATGACAAATAATTTGATTTTTTAAAAGCATATTTATCAGTGCTAGTTATCGATTCCCACAAAATGTTATGATAATAAAAACTCGAATTGCAAAGTGAGGCCCAGATGAGATTTTCCCAGTCGGGATGTTTAAATGCTATAATTAAATTTGAGTGAAAAAATGATAGGGCTTAATTAAATAAATAAACATAATTTAGGGTCGGGCTATTGCGGTATCCCTAAACCCTTCTGACTAAGTTTACATGGTTTTGAAAGCGTAGTCCAAGAAACAACACATACCCAACACTTTTGGAAGATTTAGGATCGTCAGGGAGCTGCTACATAAATAAAGACTTGACTTGACTAAATCGGCACTATTCTTTCTTTGTTTGTCGGTTCCTACAATTCGTTCTTCGTCTACTTGTTGAGTGTTGTCCTTGGCCCTTGCTCCTTTCTAGTATTGAGTTGCTTCATTTAATCAATAAGTAGGAGGTGATACTAAAGTTCCCTCTTTTGGGTCAAAAAGTTGGGCATCTGACAACTTTCTATAACAAAGGACACGAGGCTTTTACCCTTTCAAGAAAACGTTACAGGTTGCTAGACACTTATTTTGCTTGAAAGCCTAAAGCTGATTCAATCTCTTTATTTAAAGCCTATGGGGTACTTGATGTCTATTTAACTATCTCGCTTTTGCTTGCCTATAGATAGATGCCTCCACGTGGTCAATCGTCTCTGAAATTGCTGCCTTTTCTAGTTTTGCTTCCACTCTGTCCACCATCTAGTGGATCTCTGCCTGGCTAGAATTCTGACTTTTGAACGGGGGAATGTAATCGCCATGATTGGTAACCCAGCCGTTAAGTTTGTTTTAGGCTAAAGTAATTTGAGGCCTATTACTAGATATAGGTATGGAATGATTTTCAACTACCCGGTAGATGTGTGAATTTGACCTCTACCTATACCTTTGCTATCTATGCTCTAACCATAAGAGCAATTGGTGCTTCTTTCGGGGGTTCAACCAGCCTAGCTAGTTGGCGCTTTTGTTTTTCCTCATACCCAAAAAAATAAAACGTTAACCTTGATATATTTGCTTTAAGATAAACTGAAATAAGCGATAGACTCACCTCACACTGGGGGGTCAATGAATAATGGGACATGCCAAGACCGTCCACTCAACTTAAGACTTTGACTGGATTGGTAAGGACTAGGGGATACACCTTAAGACAATGAATCCAAATAGGTTCAACGCCCAGTTATCAAATCAAAGGAAGAAGAGTATAAATCAAAATCTAGCTACTACATTTTTTCGAGGTGCAAAGAACTCACCAAATTTCAAAATCTTAGTATATTCCACTCGAAACCTTGCTTATGATACTATTTTTTTTTTCTCCCGTCATCTGCCTCATCGTCCAGCCTCTTTCTTGCTGGTAGCTATGGGCATTTCTGAGATAAATAGAGAATAAGATAAGGAAGGCAGGCTAGGGTTCCCTCATTCGTCTTTCTGGGCGGTACAAAAAGATTGAAAATCAGTGCACTAACGGACCCCAAAAATGTTCTAATCTAGTGTAGTATCTTCACCTTCACTGCAACAAAATGAAATTATGCCACTTTCTCCCTTTAACAAAGGGGCCTGCCTCATTTGTGTCTTTCCAATGGAAAAGTGAATCTTCTAGTTAATGCTTTGGCCATGGCCAAATCTTTGAAGTGGAAGAATACACTATCTATTCTCGCTGGAATGAGTAAAAAAAGAAAGTTTCCTTTAGAAAAAGGAATTATCCTCGCTCAACAAACCCTAATAACGTGGAAAAAATTTCATTTTTCATGCTTGTGTTGCCTTGCTATCATCTTGCATGGACCTACAGGATCGAGTTAATCATGCCTTCAGTTACCTTTTATTGTTAAGTGTTCCAACAGCGGCCTTTGCTACTTGGGCATGCATGGTCCCAAGTCAGCTAATAAGTTTTTCGATCATGGGAAGGAAAGAGACAACAGGCGATTATTCCTCTTCTTTCAATGGTAGAAACACCGTAATTCCTAAGTAGTCGTAGTAGGGATGAGGATTGGAATTAGAGGTTTCATGGGGCTACCAACTTTTTGGCATTGAACAACTTGCCCTATTAAAACTCTTCTTCTTCGACTCTAGAGGCTGGAATTTCGTACAGTAGATCGATGCGTTCCGCTTGATAATTGCACACAATATCTATCTGATTCCGAGCCTGTAATCTCCTTATTCTACCAAGACAATGCCTTTCTTTTTGTAGTTACTGATTATTTCACCAAATGGGTCGAATGAGGAATGGGCATACTTTTCAAGGCAAAGTTTTCAAGCTTGGTACCTAACATTGAAGGAGGAATTTTGAGGGATCGGGTCCAAATTGAAAATTCTTTTAATAGTGCAGTAGTGAGAGTGATGATAGAGTCTTTGACTTTTGTGGTACAGTAGGTTCTACTCTACCCTTGGCTTCCACCTTCTCAAAGTTGACATAGAACAATCTAACTAGTTAAGGATAGACTACATCACTCACTTTAAAAAGATCCATACACCCCAATCTCTCGAATTTTCCAACAAAAGAAAATTTTGAATGCCCCATGAAATTGAAATCAACAAATTCATAAAACACCGATTCTCTTTCCACCATATGATTGAAATGCTTAACCCTGTGTCAGTGAACCATTCAAGGGGAAGGTCTGGCCTCCCTAATCTTCTATAAATTCTGCTTTAGATAAGGAGTTATCTAAGTGTGTGGATAATTCTAGCTCTGAGTCCGAGATAGAGTTGATCTCTCTAAACTTTGGCAATTTGTGTTTAGTAGCACCATGGGTTCGCTTAGCAGGGTGGAGAAAACATAAGAGGAGGCACTACCTTTGCATTTAGAAGACATTGTTGAGGGTGGTATCATGGTCTTGGAGAAGAGAGAGATAAGTGGTTGGTAGTTTGAGGGAGAGAGAAAAGTGAGTGAGAGTGGAGTTTTAGTAATGAACACGTACTGTTAGGTTATGCCTTCTTTATGGGCCTGAGAAGAGAGGAAATAAGGGTGAGAGGTGTTGATTTTTAGCTGGTACAGAATATCAAGTGATAACATTGAGGGTGGATTTTTAGAAGGAGCATCATTGCCTTTGACAAACAAGAGAGAGAAATGCCTAAAAGAGATTGGGAGGATGGCAAAAATTTAACGTTGAAAAGGGTTTTAAAAACTATGGTTATCAAAATATGGTAGCTATTGAGGCATTCAATTGATTTATATACCCAACCTCTTTCCTTATTCAATATGTGTGACATGGATCCATAGTCTAAGAACACAGATTTAATCTAGACTATGATGTGTTGTCACAATGCCTAGTCCAACGTTATTAGATTTGCCTACAACATTTTCTCATATTGGACTTGAGGGATCCTCCCCTTCAATTCATGCATCGATCTTCAATGTGCCAACTTTGCTTTGAAGAAGGTTGAACTGATCTTCACCAAGTGGTTTGGCAAAAATATCAGCTAATTGCAAATGTGAGGGAATAAATTTAAGAATGATATTGCCTTTATCTGTATGATCTTATAAGAACTGATGCCTAACTTCAATGTGTTTGGTTCTTGAGTGCTGAACTACATTTCTCATGATGTTTCTTGTACTGATATTGTCACATCAAATAGGAACCTTTATAAAATCAAAACCAAAGTCTCATAGCTACTATGTAATCCAGAGTATTTGAGCACAACATGCTCTTACTACTATATATTCAGCTTCAGCAGTTGATAAAGCTACTGACCTTTGTTATGCTTATTGGATCAACCTTGTGTCCAGCATAAGCTGCATATGAATGTCCAATTAGATTGAAATCTCTATCTTTGGGTTATCATAAACCAATGTCCTTGGGTTCCTATAGGATATCTAACAATTCATTTGATAGCCGTTAGATGTGACTCTTTAGGATTGCTATGGAGCTAAACACATAGGCATACACTGAACATAATATCTAGTCTATTCGCTGTTAGATACAATAATGAACTAATCCTGCCTCTGTAGACCTTTTCTAATACTAACTTACCACTTGGATCAAGGTTTAATTTTGTGTTCAATGGAATTGGGTTGTTGGCATGCTTGACATCATCAAGCTTGTATTTCTTTAAGAATTCTGTCACAAACTTACTCTAGTTGATGAATATGCTATCTTAGCATTGCTTGATCTAAAGCTGTAGGATGAAGTTGAGTTCTCCACCACACTTATCTCAAACTCTTTACTCATCAAAGTTAAAAACTCTCAGACTTAAACATTGCCAGTAGCACCCAATTTGACATCATTTACATAAACATGAACGATGTGGAGGCCTTCCCCTTTGTTTTAATGAAAAGGGTTCTATCAATCTTTCCATGTGTAAAATCATTTTCCATGAGAAATTCTGTAAGTCATTCATACAAAGCTCTTGGGGCTTGTTTTATGCCGTAAACAGCTTTACGAAGCTTGAAAACATAATTTAGAAATTTAAGGTTTTCAAATCAAGGGGGTTACTGAATATAGATTTCTTCATTTAAGAAGCCATTTAAGAAGGCACATTTGATTTCTAGCTGAAATAATTTGATTCCTATGTGAGACATAAATGCAATCAATATACGGATGGCTTCTATTCTAGCCACAGGTGCGAAGGTCTCATCAAAGTTTATACCTTTCTCTTGGTTGTACTCTTTTGCAACTAATCTAGCATTGTTTCTTACCACTTCTCGAGCCTCATCTAATTTGTTTGTGAACAACCACTTTGTCGCAATTACTTAGCAGTCATTTAGACTAGGTATTGGGACCACAACTTGGTTCCTCTCAAGTTGGTTGAGTTCATTTTATAGTACTAATGTCTAGTTTAGGTCTCCTAATGCCTCAATATATACTGCTTTTTTTCTATGTGACAAACAAATGAAAAGAATGCACATTAATTTTTCAGAGATAAGTGAGTTCCCATACCTATGTTGAGGTTGGCAAGCAAGTTATCCAAGAAATGAGTAGACTTATATTGAAATCCCCTCCTTGGTTTATTGATATGATTTTGAATCTGTTTAGGGATACTTCAAGATGGCTAATTTTCACTTTGAGATCTCCCACAGTCGTCTTGTGAGGTTTCTGGAGGGGCTCCAATGTCATCAGGCTGACTTTGGTTACCCTCATCTGGGCTTTGGTCTACATTGCTAGGAGAACATCGGTGATTACAACCGTCTAAGGGCCTTCATCTTCATCATCTACATATTTGCTCATCAAATAAGGATGAACTAGTAAGAGCATCATTAGTTTCTTCAAAGACAGTACAAATGGAGTCCTCAATGACCTTAGTACACTTGTGATAAACATAATACACCTTACTAACAGGTGAATAACAAAAAATATACTTCTATCACTCCTTAGATCACATTTACCAAAGTTGTCCTTACCATTGTTGTGGATGAAGCACTTACTCCTAAAGGCCTTGAAATGTAACAAATTTGGTTTCGTGCCTTTGAGTAATTTATATGGTGTCTTTTTGAGGATTAATTGGATATGGCATCCGTTAAGTACATAATTTGTAGTGTTAATAACCTCGATCTATAATGACTCTGGAATATCACTTTTACATATCAATGTTCAGGCCATGTCTTCTAATGTTCTATTCTTCCTCTTAACAAGTTTGTTTTGCTATGGTGTCCTTAGTGCTAAAAAGTTGTGTGAGATTCCACTCTTATCATAGTACTCAATAAATTGCCTTGGTTAAATTCTCTTCTGTGGTCGGTCTTAATAGCAACCACTGGCAAGTTCTTTGATGTCAATCTTCCTAATTCCAAGGATATTACCATGACCATTGCCTCTAAAAGTCACTTTACCAGATTTTTCTTTTGAAATTCAGTGAACATTAAGACATGTCCAGTCATATGTCTTGAACACCCACTCTCCAAGTACAAGAGATTGCTCTTGGCTTTAAAACATACCTGCAAGAAGAAAAATCAAACCTTCCTACATTCCTTGGTAGGAGGAATTAGATGAGGAAGACAAATGTCCTGTCTCAAGGACATTGACCTGTGGGCGCCCATATTTATATGATTCTAAAATAGGAGGTCTTTTTACCATTAAATGTGATGTATTACATATGACCTATATTGGGGTCATAATGTCTTTGATGCCTATAACCAAGGGGCGATGGTTCCTTTAATAAATTGTATGCCATTGCTAATTGCTGCCAAGGTTACTGTTTTTGGAGCTTGACCTACTTTGGGATTCCTTTTGTGGTTTCTGTGTAATAAAGAAGTGCTTGTATGATCTTTTCTCATTATTTTGGTTAAAATGAAGTGCTTCTTTATTAAAAGGCATATATTGGGATCTAAGTAATTTGTCCAAATTCTGTTATCCCTTTATAAGTTTCAAGAGAAACTTGTGGGAATCATAGAAGTTGTTTTGCAAAATTGTTTTCTCATTTCAAGGTCATTGACCTTGTTGTGTGTGTAGATTTTCACAAGATCTTTGCAAGTTCTCATTTTCCTTTTTTAAGAACTTGTTTTCTTTTTTAAGGGTGTTGATTTTAGAAATATGATCTTGCTCATATTAAAAACACTTGAAAAGATCTTGAGCAAGACATTTTTTTGTAAAAGTGAGAACACATTCCAGTGTTACCTCTTCAGATTCATTACTTTCTCCACTGTTATCTTTGACCTATAACGCAGAGATTGGCCATTTCTTCATGTTCACTTTCACTTTTAGGGCTCTCACTATCACTTCATATTGCCACGATAGCTCTTTTTCCCGCCTTCTTAGACTTGAATCTAGTTCTCCCATTTTTCTTTCTGATACTCGAACAATCCATTATCATATGCCCTGAAAGTGCAAAAACATACCAAGAGTTTTGGTTAGTGTCAGTTTTTGAGATAAAATTTATCGTTGGAGTTTTGATCATTCATCTTTGAGTTGATCCCTTCCAAGTTGCCTTGAATTCTGGATGTTTTTGAAACATCCTCTTGAATGCTTTCACTATCATGGCCACTGAGTTATCTTCATCATGTGTGGATTCTTATGTGAGATCCCAACATCATTAGAATTTAGTGCAAGTCCTTATTATGGTGTGCATTCTTCATTTTCTTCCTGTAAGTGAATTTTAAAGGTTAGAAGTTTTCCAATAAGATCATGTAACTTGAGGGTTTTAAGATATTGCGCTTTTCAATGGCTATTACTTTAGGTCCCCACTAGTTTCTTAGAAGACATTGCAACACTTTCTCACTATCTCTTTATTTGTGTATGTTTTCTAATGAAGCGTATATTCATGTCCTTGATGGCTTCTCTAGGTTGCATCTTGAATATCTCATAGTGATGGACATATAAGCTGATTTTGGATTCTTAGACTTGACTAGTCCCTTCATATGTAGTCTCCAATGTGTCTCAAACTTCTTTAGCTATACCACAAGCAGACACATGGTTAAACTCGTTAAAATCAAAACTACAAAATAAAATGTTCAATGCCTTAAAATTTTTTGGCCACTTTCTCAGCTTCTTCATAAGTGAATGTTGATCTAGGCCTTGAAACAATTTTAACTCCTTCCTTCATAGTAGACACAAAAACACTCTTGGAGATAATCTCCTAAAGCTCAAAGTCATGGTCCTTTATGAAGCTCTGCATAAGTTTTTTCCAATAAGCAAAGTTGGACCCACAAAACAATAGAGGTCTAGTAAAAGGCATCCTTAATCAATTTTAGCAATTCCAAAGGAAGCATAATCCTTTGCACATGACAGTTGAGTTAATATGTGTGGAATTAGCTCTGATACCAATTAAAGGTCCCAACAGTTAATGTTAGATCACCATAGAGGGGTTGAATAGTGTGATTACTTAAAAAATTGAGACCTTAAAAAAATGCAATATGCTTTGAATTTATTTAGCGAGTGTTAGAGATGACAACCTTGATGGTTAGTCACCAATGTCAATGTAAAGAAAATTAGAGAGGAAAAATAAAATGGAACAAAATACATGATATTTCTATAATGTTCACCCTTCCAAGAAGGGCTAGTCACAGACTAAAGCACTTTTTTCCTTAGGATTTAATCACCCTCCACTTCTTGTTCACTTAGGCAGTACAAATCAATGACTTTGGCTTTACAATCCGTCTGGTGTTCCAATCTAACTCAACTAAGGAACCTCTCAATACCTAGCTAGCGAAGTAAGTTGCCCAACTTGTTACAATTCCCCTTCAAATATACTATTAAAGAACAATAACACAAGAATGATTTGCACTAGGGCCTTTTTCTCGATGTAAATGTTTCTTACATCTTGCAAGATGCCTCATCTCTCCGTTTTATAGATTTCAAACTCTTCTTGACAATTGGAGAAATACTTACCAAATCTTCAAAATTATTCTGCCAATAATCAATGTCATTGATTTGAACTGGTATTTCCAAACTTAGCTTTTGATTAACGATAATACGAAATCTTGATTGCTGAGAGAATAGCTTGATTTGATTTTCAAAGATCTTGCCGTGATCAATTAGAATAATTTACAAATGAACTCAAGATTGATTTATTACAACCTTTCAAAACTATTAAATAAAATCTTTACAAGATCTCGGATAATGAGCAAGGATACATTGCATTATAAGATATAATCCATTTAGATATAAGTAAAGGATTATTTCCAGAAATATTAGTAGCTATATATATATCAATGAATGAGCCAATATGTCATATAAATCATTTTCACCAAAAATGATTCTATCATAACCAAAGTCAAATAATATGACTTTGATACTCTATTCTTACAGAGTCAACATTGGTTATCGTAACTCAATACGTTCAAATTAAGCTTTTGTCTTTTGCCCAAAATACTCAATGCCCTAAGTTGTAGCCTTGAAATAGTCAATGATACTTCTGCTGTCATTAAGGGAGTCTTGAATAACCTAAGTTACTTCTAGTATTACCCTTTCTTTACATCTTGCCCTTAATTTCATTGGTTAGGCATTTCTATACATAATAAATGAACACTATTTTACATACCTTATTAGCTTCTCTTTCCCAAAATCCCTTCCTCTAATAGTCTTTTCTTAATTTTGACAATTATTAAAGTTTTCAAATTTATATTATCCTATCAAACTTTATGAATTGGGAATTATACTTTAACCCTTCCCAGAAATTTGAATAGTGAGCAAAATTACTGAAAATTTGAAAATAACACTGAAAAGTTAATAAATAAGAAAATACACACCTAAAATTCATGAAATTTTGCAGGAGATTGCAAAATACTATGGAAAAGCTACATTAAAATTTTCATAATTTTTGTTCCAGCCAATAATTCATAAAATTTAAAACAATGGCTAATATTATGAACTATAGAGGCAGTTTTAGGCAGAAGTTCATAGCTTAGAAAATACATATCTAAAATTCATAAAACATTTTGTAAAACTACCAAATGTACTATAGATCCAACGGTAACAGTTTTAGAATTCATGGCTAGCCCAATAATTCTCAATAATTAAAAGTGTGAACGAATTTAAGCAAAATCTGAAAATTCAAATGTTTTCACCCGATTATCATTCTTCCAATCTAAACATATTATGAGGGAACTGATAACTTGCTAGATAATAATTTAGTTCATGGCATACTTAGCAAATTCACTTTACCCACAACGTCAACTTCATTCAACAGACAAACCTTAACTCCATTTAATCTAAATAGTTCAAAATCAATACCCAATTCGTGTTTAAACATTTGTCTAAATTTAAATAAATACAATGCCTTCATTAATTTAGAAAATTAAATCAAACAAGTGAAGAAGAGGTTAAGGAGGTTTGAATTTTACCGTTAATAAACTAGATGATCATGCAAGAAAAATTGAAATGAAGCTGGTGGTGGTAGCCAGCAAGCTCTAACGATGGTGGGCACTGGCTGGCGGCGCTGCTATAGTGGATGGGTAGGTGAGGCTGAGGTTGCAAAGGATGAGAGAAAAAGTCAGATATTGAGGTTTTTCAGCCAAAATTCAAGTATTTGTTGATACTTTACTTTCTTATGTTTTCCTTTATTCACATATTTTCTTTGCTAATTGTTGGTTACTGCCTTTCCTTCAATTTTATTTTCCTTTGTTTGAGGATATTCTTTCCTCGTAGTCAATCAATTAGCTAATTAATTGGATAATATAATAGCATATATACACATACATACATACATACATA
>NCQT01080626.1:0-13978 GCA_002740465.1 Stenocereus thurberi | reverse complement strand
GAAAATTAGATGACCAACAAACAAAAAATCAAGTTCAATTAATTGGTAAATTAGAGATATGGACACAAATGACATTTTATCAAACATTTTTTTTAGATTTAACTAATTTTATCAATTTTTCCTAATAATATTTGGTTAAACAACTATCATCCAAGGCCAAAAAACTTGAGAGTTGATGGATTTTCTTGACAATTCTTAATTTCTTTTACCTTTTGTGTGGTAAAGAAAATAAGCTATCACAGCCAATCTACAGTCGCACGTTGTGTTTCTAGATAAGAACAACCTCCATTAGTTTAGTTTAT
Organism: Stenocereus thurberi; assembly: GCA_002740465.1. Taxonomy (NCBI): domain Eukaryota; kingdom Viridiplantae; phylum Streptophyta; class Magnoliopsida; order Caryophyllales; family Cactaceae; genus Stenocereus; species Stenocereus thurberi. Next base: position 13,676 of record NCQT01080626.1, on the reverse strand, counting down.
CACTAAGAAAAACTAAAAGTAAAACAATACGAGTTAAAGACTATATATATATATATATATATATATATATGACTTGAACATGTGATACCAAAATTATAATATTAAAAAATGCTCTGATAATCACTACGTTAAAGTCACCATTGTTGATGATTGATGAAATTGTGTTACTGTGAATTGTAATTTTTTAAATTTAACAAAGTTAATTGTAGGACTTACTCCAGCGGATTGAGAAAATAATATGATGACATCTGAGCTTAGGTCATCGTTATATCATTCGCTTACTTAGTTCTGGCTAAACATGTCAATTCAGGCGATCAGGTAAAACACAGGTTAATTAGGCATATTTGGATTCAGGTAAAACACGGATCCGATGTATTTTGGATTTCGGTAAAATACGTACGCACGGCATACTTCGGTTATATGGGGTTTGGATCAATCCAACGGTTTAGAGTGTCTTTTTTTGTGAATTATTTCCTTTTTGTTGAAATTAAAAACTCAGCATATTTGAAACTTAAAGTTGTTCATATTTAATGAAAAATTATTTTTATTGTAATTTCTTAAAAGAATATTAAAGATATTCGAACTTTTCGTTATGATATATGTACGTCGTATATGAGTGGATAAAGAGTCGAGACCCGTGAGTTCTCTTGTAGATCAAAATAAAGTTAATATTGGGTTGGGTCATTTATGGGTTAACCTATCTAAATCATGTTAATGGATCGAAGCAGTTCGGCCCACTAATAGCCTATTTAATAATTCGATATTTTTATTAACTAACTAAACATTATCTAATCAAGTATATTTTATTAGTAGGCGATCCTAACATGAGCACAAGTCGGCCCATGACCCAGCACTACCATCATAGTTTGAAACTAATTAGAATATAAACTAAATGAAAGGGTATTAGAGAAGTATAAGATATCTCAATTATCTTTTAATTATAACATCAAAATTTTATATTATGATAGAGTAATATTATTGAAAATATGATAAGACATATCCATTTCAAAAAAAAAGACGTCCTCCATTTAATTGAAATCAATCTATTATTAGTTATATCTATTTATAAAAAATGATATTTTTTCCATTCACAAACCTCGCACAATTACTTGATTTGTTTTTATTTTTCTATTCACATATGCACATCTTCAAACCTCTTAACTTGTCAATGAAAACTACTTTGTCGTCTAAGATAATCTCTAGTGACAACTAATTCCACATAAATATTATAATACATGAATTGTATTTCATTCACGTTTCTAATAGTTGCCTTAAACTAAGGAAGAATAGCTCAGTACGCCATTAGTTATTGATTTTTCATATGGTTGGTTTTTCTTATGGAAACCAGTAGGGCTGGTCTCAAAATTCGGTCTCAGATGGAAACTTATGTTTGTAATTCGATCTCCAAATTTAAATTACGACCACACTTTTAGAGACCGGCAATTTGCGATATCTGTTCAGTCTCTAAAATTAAATGGAGATCGAATTTTATTTTTTTGAGACCAAATTCATCTGTCTCTAATGGGCCGGTTTGTTGCAGTTATAATGCGTATCTTCACCATTGATCTGGCATTGATATGCTGGACTGCGGGAAAATAAAATATGACGCAATCACCCTTGTTTTCTTGCATCGTCATTCGTCATACTTTAAAGTGCTCGTCATTTATTTTTATTTTTTATATTTTTTAGGGAGGGACATTTTCTTTTTTTTTTTTTTGGGTGCTCTTAGAGTGGGACAATTTTATCCAACTATTTATTGATAATGTCGACTCTATTAAAATATAACTAAAATGTGTCTAAGTTGTTTAACTAGTTACACAATTATTTCCCTTAACTTGTTCTCGTATTGAGTTGTAATTTTAAAAAGAATGCACTATAATCGAGCAACACGATTAGTAAATTTTTATAATATCTAGACTCTAATTAATAAAAAATTTATAGTAGTTGAAATATATAACTATTTCTATTTTTTTATTGTAAAACTACGTACAATTTAAGATCAACTTCTTAACATCGTTACTACTAGAGTTGAGCCAAAAAAATCGAGTACTCAGTTTTGGACTCGGTCTCTGTTCGGACTTGTTGGGTCTATATCTGGACTCGGTTGAACTGGGTTCAGGACTGATTCCAAACTCCTGGAACCGGTTGCAACTAAGTCCGATGTCGGGTCTTGAAAACTTGAAACTGGAATCGGACCTGTTACCCTATCCAAATAAGTTTTTTTTAAAAAAATATTTGAGTTACATGATTACTCGTTGATATTAGGTGTTGTTCTCTCGATGCCGTCATGATTTCCTGCTATATGTTGATATGACTAATTCTTTTTGTCAATATGATACTATGATAAGGTGGCAGTATTTTTTTTTAATACTTGGATGAAATAAAATGCTAATCAATTGGAGCTTAATGCATGGTAGATGCATAGTGGACACTTTATTAAATTTGATGTTCAACGGTCGATTAGCTAGTTTCCTGGGAGTATTAGTTCTCTCATAAAATTACAACTGCAAGACTAACATTTAAATGAAATAAAATAAAATAAAATAGAAAAATTAGGAACCAGGTATCGAGCTCCAGACCCTGTTCCAACTAGAACTGGTTCGAATTTTTAGACCTGATTCCAACCGAGATCGAAACCGATTCCATGAAAATTGACCAGTACCCGATCCCGCTCAACCTTAATTACTACCTGTCCATGGGTAGTGGTGTCTATAAAACTAAAGTTATGTACATTGAAATTTCTCCAAATTCTATAAAAATAGAATTTACATTAAAAAGAATAGTAGTTGTTACATTCTAACCACTTTGCTATAGGAAAGAGCTATGAATTGACAACTTTTCTATAAATAAAACAAAAAAGTAATAATTGACGCAACCAGTGAGGTAACAACTGAAAGATGTCAATATATTGGTGTTGAATCTTTCCAAAACAAATAATATTTTACATATATATCAACTGTACACATATGCACCCAATGGTGCAAGCAATGAGGTAGCAACTGAGGCTCGTAAATTGCTAATGACCCTTTCCACAGCAAATAAAATTTTACCCACCTCGTGCGCGCGCACATATATATATATATATATATATATATATATATATATATGCATGCTAAATATTGAAAATTAATGCTTGTTCACCATGTGTCACTCTCATGTATTTTTATGTTGATGTGGCGCATTTTAATTGGAGCATATAGTTATTTGACAAATGACAATTAACTCATATTTGATAATTGTCACATATTTTTCTACATACAGCAATGCAATCACCTTTTCAATTTAGGATTTGTACTCTTCAACTTATCATAAGTAGCTTATTACTAATCAGTATCGATGAGTGCTGATGAGATTGACGAGCACTGAATAGTGCTGATCATAACTGAAATTGTGAGTAGAAATTATGATTAAGTGCTAATTAGTATAATGAATAGGGGGTGTGTAAAAAAATCGAAACCGAAAACTCAGTCAAAAAACCCCAAAAAAGGAACTGAAAAACATGTTACCGAACAAATTTTCAAAAAAAAACCAGTTCGGTTAACCGAACCAAAAAAATTCGGTTTTCAATTTAATTCTGTTTTGACCGCTTCGAAAATTCAATTAACTAGCACTTAACCAAATCGAAATTAAGTTTTTTTAAAATAATTTTAAAAATTTATAAACATTTAGATAAGAAAGCACAATTTTTTATTATTTATATATGCTAACCACAATTTAATTTTTAAAAAAAATTTAAAGATAAAAAAATGAAAATTTTAGATGAAAAAGTACACTTTTTATATTATCAATAAGTGGCTAACCGACAGACAAATCGAAAAACAGGTTAACCAATCTGAAAAACCGGTTAACCGACTACATATATATAGCAGCTATAATCAAGCTTGGCACCACCAGAGACATTTTAAAAATAAGATGCATTATTCATTAGAATAGAAGAACATACATATGTGTACGTAGACAAACGTCCTTCTTGGCAAAGTTTGATTCAGCTGTGTGCTATGAATTTACGAAGGTCATTAGCCTTCTAAGAATCCTCATGAAAGAGCGAATTATTTGTGATGGTCCAAAGAATCCAAAACATTGGCAAAGGAGCAAAGTAATGACAAATAATTAAATTCATATGGCAAGCCCAGGAATATTCGCATGAGACAATAATTAAATTTATATGGTGAATTTAAGGTGGCTTGTGAACTTTGTTAAGTTAAATACGATAAATGTGAATCAATCATAATGCATGGAAAATCTGACCAAGGAGATGAATCAATCTACATTTCCTTTCTTTTTTTTTTTTGTTTTTTGTTTTTAACTATATATGCATGTGACATTAACCTAGTCATGTATGATGTACATTCATCCTAATTCTAATAATAATGACAAATCAAAATATACATTATGTACAACTAAGCCAATCATCTGTAAACAGTCAAGGTTTATTGTAAAGCATAATGTCTCTATTGAAAAAAGATGATGATCATACTGTTTATGCATACAATTAGACTTATTCATGATACTAAAATAAAAGTTTTATTCAAATTACATATTAAAAACCAATAATTATATTAAAGTTGATATCGCATATAGATAAAACCATAAAAAATAACAATGAATAATCCAACCAATCCTACAACGATGTACATTTGTCCTCAAAACAAAGTATGTAGTCAATTTTTATACATTAGATTAGATAGATATAGATAAAACCACATAGAAATAAATAACCAACCAATCCTACAATGACATATGTCATGAGAATTTGGGTAAAAATGTCAGTCAATTGTCCAAAAAGGGCAAAAATATCCCTAGAATTATTTCGAGCCATTTAATACCACTATGCTAGTCATAACAGTTAATGCATGCCATGGTAACCGACTGTACTACGTCAACCATTTAAAAATTAATACTAACCAAATTAAGGCTTGGAGGAATTTTCTTTAAAGGAATCGGATAATATAATGTGTTTTGTCTTCCTCTCTCTATCTTTCTCTAATCTTTAAATCCGAGAATGAAAATTGTGAGTTGTATTTGACGAAGAAGAAGCTAAGTGAAGTCGGTCGTGCAGATGAAGTAGACTGAAACAGTTGATCATCAAATTGCGGAAGTAATTTTTAATGTTTTTAAATTTTTTTAAAGAAATTGGAATGCTTGCTAATTGAACTATGTAACTGTGTTCATTTGTCTGTGATCATCGTAATAGTGACTTAAATGTCTTCAAACATGATTGAATGAGTGGAATTTAGGGAAAACTGAAGTATGGGTACGTGGGAAACCCTAATGCTCTCTTTTCTTAGAAGCATGATACAATTCGCTTTCTTTTTTTTTAAGAAATTAAAGCAAGCAATCTAGAACCATAGAAAAATTGTAGGATATCATTTGAAATGCAAGGGGAGTGATAAAGGCAAGTTACAAGTTTTGCTTGGGGTGAAAGGTGTAAGTGGAGGTCTTGGGCATAAAACAATGACAAATGAAGCATCTTTTCAAATAAGGATTATGGATGCACCTTGCACATGTTTCCTTTTCAGCTTTGAGCTGGGGAAGACACATATGTCTTGTGATTGGTTGGCTAATACATAAAGAGAAACATTCAGATTGCAGATATCTTTAAGATTAAGGGATCTTCAAAGTATTGTGAAGGAGGGGCACAATGACAATGCCACACTGTTTACGTGTGGGGGGCGAGGAGGAAATTTTTCGACTCTATCATCGATGATTATAGGGTACAGTTTGGGCAAATCAGCGATTGTGTGTAGCAGTACACAAGTAGAACATGGTACAACGATTAGGGTGAACACTTGGAAAGATCCACGTCGGCATTATATATTCAGATTTCTGTATAAATGCATTGGATCCTTGAAGAAAAGCATTCTTAGAAGGCCGCAAAAGGGTCTTACCAATAGATGCATGCCTCTTGACCGGTCGTTGGGTTGGGCAGATGTTTTGCGCAGTTGGAAAACATGTAAATGACCAGATATACCTTCTGGTTCGGGCTATTGCAAACGGTGAGAAGAAAGAAACATGGGGATGGTTTCTAGTATAGTTGCAAGAAGATTTATAGATGGGTGAGAGACATAGGTGGACCAGTATTTCTGACCAATAAAAGGTAAATTTTCTTTCCTTGATTACTTTTATTATTTTTTTTCCTGGTTTTACCTATTCATGCTTGCTCGCAAATTGAACATTCATATCTGCATTGGTAGGGCTTAATTGATTGCACTCTTAAGTTATTACCTGCGGAGCACAGAATTTGTGCTAGCCATGTGTATGATCACTTAAGGAAACAATGAAATGCTAAGCAATATAGGGAGATCTCCTGGAAAATAGCAAAACCCACAAAATATGTACATCTGAAAAGACATCTTAGGGAAATGCATGACTTAAATGCTACTGCTTGGCAATTCTCAATGAAAAAGGGGATAGACCACTTCTGTAGGCTTTACTTCAAACACATGCAAAGTGACTCAGTGAACAATAATATGGCTGAGATTTTTAATGATTTCATTATGGATGCTAGATATCTATCTTGTTTTGAATGTTGAAAACAATTTTTAGATCTGTTATGAAAAGAATTATAGAAAAAAAAAACATAAGCAACATTTTTAGACCAAGCAATTGCAACTTGTGATTTTATGATTTTCAAAACGTAGAATAATGTGCTGTAGTTGAACATTTTACTTCAGCAGTTCATATTTTAAGTAGTTTTGCTAAGTTAATGTAAGATTGTTTGAAGTGGGTTAGGCTTTTTAGGAAGCCAAATAGGTTTATTCCTAAAGTACTAAATCCTAAAGTGAAAGGCTAAGATGAGTTTGCGAGAGGGTACCGCTTGAGATCAAGGTGGGTTTACCTCGACATTGAGACAAATTAATCTCTCTGGGTTATAGGATACAGTTTTCGGGTATGTGCCATTGTAGATGGATGTAAGCCAAGAAAGATTCTGGTAACTCATAAAGTTGTTTGACGGTAGGCCATGAAAACCTCAAGTGGGGTCGCTCGCCAATGAAATTAATTGTTTTGATTTTGGATAATGGTTAATATTTGAAGCATCAATATCTCGAACTTGTTGGGAATCAATTTTTTCGAACTATTTGAATATTTCTCTCTCACTCCTAAATGTTTGAAAGGAATTTAAGTATGTGATTTACGGTTAGGGATAGACATGATTGAGCTTCGTGTCACTCTTTAAAATGTTTTCTTTTCAAGTATTGATGTGCTGCATGAGGATGAGATGTGAGCGAAGCTGAATAGCAGTTTAGTTTAAGTCTTTCTATTTAGCATGAATAAATAAGTTTGACTTTTGGACCATTAACTTTTTGAACTATTAACTTTACCCTTGATCATATTATTGTAATGAACCTTCTGTTTGCCTTGTATTTCTTAATACATATGGCAGTGTCGTTGAATTAGATTTTTCCACTGCATTAAACAGGTTAAAGGTTAGTGAACGAATGAATTAGAATTTTTCGAGGCGTCACACACACGCGCGCGCGCGCACACACTCATATACGTATCTTTATAGCATAAGTGCTAAAATGTGTAAGAGATTCAGTGTTGAGGAAATAGAAAATGCTAACATGAGAGTGAATTTCGGATATATGTTGCTTAACAATCGTTGGTCAAAATCTTAGACAATCTCAGCCCTTAGATTTATCTCGATAACCGCCTCAATAGATAGTACATGTAATAATCTATCTCTCTTAACTGGGCACATTAGAAGGTCTTAGGTTCGATTTCCCCCTTCCTCATTGTGTTGTACTCTTTACTGGGTATATTAGGTTTCAAGTTCAATTCTCCCCTCCCTCATTGTATTGTATTGCCCTTTATGACTCCTAGGACCAAAATATTTTTGATTTCCATCATTATTATTAATATTTTGCATTTTTCAATACAAATATAAATTTGAGCATGTATTATTAGAGATAATAGAATAATAAATACGATTTCTGTTATTTTCATTATTACTATTGTTATTATTGTCATCATTATTGTTGTCACCGTTGTTATCTTTCTGTTTGAATTTGATAACATTGTCAATATAAATTATGATAATCTAATTATCAAAGAGAGATTAATAGATTATAATGGATATAAAAAATTTTATTAGCTCATTATTATAGAATACATTCATATTTCAGAAGTTTTAACTTAAGAAAATTAAATTATAATGACTGAATAAGCCATAAAACCTTATATGACACCTTATTATTAACACATAATATAATATACACAGTTATAAAAAAATAATAAATATTCTTTATTTTCATGATTGTTATTAATATTTTGTCTTTTTTGATACAAATATAAATTGAGCATGTATTATTGGAGTTAATAGAAAAATAAATATAATTTTTATGATTATTTTCATTATTACTATTATTGTTATTGTCTTTATTGTTGTTATCGTTGTTGTTATCTTTCTCTTTGAATTTGATAATGTAGTCAATATTAATTATGATCATATAAATGTAAGGGTTCTACTGAAAAATAACATATTGTAATCATAATACAACATATTACAAGGGTTGAATGTGAAATATAAGAAAATTAAAAATAAAACACGATCATCATATTAGCCCCATGAAGCTGAACTTCTTTCACATTTAATATAATATATTTAATAGAAGGAAATAAACGTAATAGTTTTCTTTTTCTTTCAAAGCATACATATCTTATAATTAAATTTAATTCATATAAATCTTAAAGGTATAATTAATTTTTCAACGTTTCAAATAAATTAACCAAAATTGTATCTATTTAATGCGCAAGAAAAAATGAAATAAATTTTGTTTTCTTTTAAACTATACAAATTCAATAATCAAATTCTCTTCATAAAACACCTAAAATTATAATTAATCTTTTACCGTTTAAAATAAAATGGCCCAAATCGCCATAATACTTCAAACTAAGAAATATCTCAATCTACAAATCTGAACTCAATCCATCTTTTGCAAGACAACATAAGGGCATGGGAAGTTTATATCAAAACCCATGAAGCTATTGAGTTGACATGAAAATCAAATGTACAAATTATGAATACATAATTATATTAATACCCCATAATGGGCCACTTTAACTAGCCAAAAAAGTTATATATTAGCATAAAAATAATATTCAAATTATTTTCGTTGAAAGATAAATTTATTTGTGTTACATGCTAAACTCAAACTAAATTGACTTCAAAATAGTTTCTACCTAATTTCAGTAGACAATTAATGACTTCATAAATTTTTGCTCACCAGTAAGAGGAGGAGGTGGATTTTTCATCATTGGTGTTAGAGATTGACTTATCATTACTTCATTTAGCGTGCTTTGTAATAAATTTACTATATACTATCTCCATCATACTTATATAGAGTTTTTTCACAATCATATAGTTTTCAATTATCAATCCCATTGGTTATGCTTGAAATTGTTGTATACTTAACTTTTTCATTGAATTTTTTCATTATATCCTCTAAATTATAATATTAATCATGCCTACCATAACTATTCGTTTATTATTTTGATAACATATCTATAAAATGTCTATTTGAACATAATCCGTGCAAAGTACAGGCCCAAACTAGTATATGTAAACAACAACACCATGACCTTCCAGTGTGGGTTTCGTTTTCGCGGGGTCTGGAAAGATCTATATGTAGGTAACCTTACCTCTACCGACATCCCTGTCAGTAGAGAGGCTAATTCATATACATATATATGTAAGTCATTTAAAATTTAATTTACAATAACTATAGCATATAAAGTACAAGTAATTGGAAAATGATGGTATTCTACCATAACATATATAAATACATATTTAGAAGTGCTCATTTTAGGTATATAATAGTTACACAACTATAAATATTTTCATACTTAATTACTATTACCCTCTAATTATGTAAACTCACTCAGCACAATGCAGCATGTTTAAGTACAATTCAGAATGTTTCAGCAATAAACACTAATAAATACTTATCATAAGTCGAAAAAAATATGTCCTTAGTTAGATAAGATGCAATCATAATGCGACAATATCAATTGTAAATTTTTGGGCACCAAAAAAAGGGAAAAAGGTTAAAAACTGAAACAAAAGAAAGTCATAGAAGTGGGAATAACAAGTATCCCTTTGACGTATGCGCTATTGGATGCTACTATTTGAGGCAATATTGCTATTGGAAAAGCTGGCTTCCCAAGTCAGTGAGTCAATAAAGTAGTCAAGTGGGAGTGACTCGGACTCTGGTTAGTCTGGTGGTACACTCGTATAGTAAGCACTTGAATGGATTCACTATTGTGATGCTTTTGTGCGGTGAAAAGTTGGTGCATGGGTGTCATTAATGAGGACTAAAAGTCTAGATATGTACATTACATTGTGTATAATCTAATCCTCGAGTTACAAGGGCGATATTATTGATCAAGTGTTTACAGTTTTCCGTTGATGTATATTCGCTTATATTAAAAAAATTCAAAAAGGTTTTCTATTTTTCTTTGCCTTTTTCATTGTCACAATTTTATGGGTATATCTTCTACAAACCCTCAAGGGACCAGACTCATCTATTAAGCGAACCTAGGGGTTCAAAGGGCTTGTAGCACATGCTAAGTGCAATTGTGATTTTCCTAAAAGTGAGTTATGTATCTTAGGTAGATTTTCTTTTCTTTCATTTTACTTGAGGACATGCAAAATCTAAGTGTGGAAGTACTTGTTTGAGTACCTAAGTATCAATATAAGTACGTCTAATCACTTAGTTTTCACTTGTAATCAAGATTATTTTGAATTTTATTCGGTTTTGTTTGATTGTGCAGAAGATGACACGACCATGTGCAAGAATTAAATATTTGGGCTAGTTTTATCTCAACCTATTTATACATTGATCTAAACATGAAAAATAGAAAAAAGGGAAGGAAATTAAAGGACAATCACGCCTGCATGTTTGGTCTTCCGTTTGGCCCATCTCAGCTGCATTCGCTTGTCCCACGTTCATCAAGTCAGCGACCCCACTCCAGCGGGAAGAAGGGAGTGAAAAAAAATATATATATAAAAGCAAGAATGGTTGCTCCCATGTTTCTCCACGGTCCTCCTAGCCCAGCACAGTCAACAGTGTGTTTTGGGGGGAGGGGGGAACAGACAGAGAGTGCCAGGTCCATTATCTCCCCAAAGCGCAGCATCCCACCAATCACCAATGTTTTTAGTGTGCACCCCGGTCCAATGAACCCGGCACTGTGGGTGGGGCTTTTTGGGAAAAACAAAAAAACATTTGGGTTGGTCATTGGTGAGACCAATCACACATGCCTAACTCTTAACTCTTATGATCATCATGCCCATTGATTGATGCTGGAATATACAAAGGTAGTGGAAAATACTTTGGCAATTAGACAAGGCGGTGGGACGACATGACTAATTAGGCAGCTACGACAATTTGAAAAGCTGGGGAGAGGCAGTTGTACGGGCAAAGCCTATGTCAAACTCCTATGAGTACATATTCTCACAAGTCACGTCAGCACCACATATTAAAAGTTGTCTATATGACAAATATACGTTGAAAAAATACACATACGTGACAAGTGGGAGTATGCACTCTCAAGTGTGTGATATACGTTACCTTGTACGGATAGATTACTAATTCTTCTCCTTCTTAATTCTAACATTAGTTTCTAGTAATATATAATATTTTATAATTCTAGTTTCTATTCAAATTTTCTAGTTCAGTTTTTATTCGATTGTTGTAGTTTCAATTTAGTTTAATTTTTGTCTCTTCAAAAATTATTTCATTCAAATTTCAATTTTTATTATTTCTTTAGGTTCATAAGTGGACAGGAATTTCGATTTTTATTATTTGTTTATGTTCATAAGTGGATGTTGAATACTCGTGATTAACACTCATTCTTCATTGACTTTAAGCGATTGCGGTAATGTCTTTTCCATCTTTTGTCTCTTAATTAATTCATTACTTTCTGGGTAGTTGTTATAGTTTAGTTTACAACTTTAATCATGTTTATATTAGTTTCAATTTATATTAGTTGAATGATTCTGTTTTACTTTATTTATTGTTCTAGGTTATTTTTTAGCCATGGTAGCCTAGAATTAACCCCGTCCTTGTGGATTTGATCCTCAAATATTACGGCTAACAATCTTATACTTGGCCTAAGATTTTACTTTGTTTTGGACCGTATCAGTAAATCACCAATGCAACCACCTATATATACGAATTCACTATCCCAACGGTCCAAGTGATTGCAACTATGTAATTTGAAGGAATGAAATTACTATGTAATTTTTACTGAGTTCTTTAATTGTAGCTAGTCAAACATCATTACAGAAACAATATTATCATTATTTTGACTGTGTCACTATCTTCATTACATCACATCAAACAGCGCATAAGATTCGCGCGTTATCAGATCAGATAATCTCCTTAGTTTGGATCAAACCTTCCTTTTTCACTAGTCCGCCAAGGCAGTAGCCAAAAGAGGGGGGTACTCAAGTCAGAACATGCTCCTTACCAAAAACTTTAACTAAATACCATTTTCAAGCCCTCCATACATCAAACATTGTATATCTCTTCGCACTAAAAACAAAACTAAAAAGGGGGGAAAAAGGAATGTCGCAGCCTCTTGGATGACCTCCCTGATGATTGATCATTTGAGTTACCATAGTCAAGTGCCTATGCTGCTTACCAATGAAACTTATCAGATGTTCCTAGAAAGCCTTCCTCCAACGTCGGCAAGGACCGTAAACAGGAACAAAAAATAAGAACAGAAGATGAAGAGGTCTGGACCTAGCTAAAACATGCATTTGCAGAATTGACAATCTCAGTCACAATTAACCAAACTGAAACTTGAAAATTAGTCAAGGACGTAGATCCTCGAGGCAATATCCTGAACAAGTCAATCAAACCCTTCTAGGAGCCCCTCTCCAGTATATGCACTGCAACCCAGACGTTTCCAGTGCCGAGTCTTATCCATAGCATCCAAGTTGAGCACCTAATGAGAACAAGATGCATGAAATTAAAAGAAAGGAAAAGAAAAGATAAAAGATCTTGAACATAAGGTGTTCAAAAAGAAAAGTAAAGAACAAGGACGCACTAATGAACAAATGGTAGACCTGCAAAATACTGTACCTAGTCACCACATCCAGAATTAGACCTGGCATGAGAGTTGGAATAAAGCACTTCTACCCTGACCCAAATTGTCCAAACTCAAACTAAACCAACCCAAAATTTTAGTCTCTAATATTACTGGTAGTTTTCAAAGGCAAACTTGTTGAATTACCAAATGGCCAATCCAAAGTTTCTCTTGCCCTATCCCCAAATCAGCCAATTCAAATCCAGATCTAAAAGAACCAACGAATATAGGAAAGAATAAGAACAATGCATGATGCAAAGCAAATCCCAAGAAAGGACTTACTTTTTCGAGCAAGGGTTATAAACTAAGTGGGCACAATGTTGACCTTTGGAGGTGCAGGTCAACGCCTTGGTCCTCCTTAGTCAATGTTGACTTTGGACCTTTGAAAAGGCCCAATTAAGTTTAGGAAAAATGGTTGGGCAATTAGTAACCATAAATAAGGAGTTTAGCTACTCTATTATTCAAAATCACTTCATTAGCTTATATTCTTTTTTTGGGCAGAATATCTTACCTGACTTCTAGCTCGGCTTTGGAAGGGCAAATGGGCTCTAAATTGGACAAATTACACATGTATGGATAGCACC
>NCQT01080615.1:0-15013 GCA_002740465.1 Stenocereus thurberi | reverse complement strand
AAGAGTTTCACTATAAAAAGGGTGCTCTCAACTTCATTTACACACATCCTATCCATTCCATTTTCTCCATACTCCATTCAATTCTAATTAGATGAGGATCTGGATTTAGAGAGAGTTGAGAGCAAGTGAAGGTGAAGATATGCAGGGATTCCAAATTGAGTTTGCAACGATGGTTCAAGCGCGCATCAGTTGAGCAGTTCCTCTCCCTTCTCTTCTCTTTTCTCTTTAGATTTTTATGCTTTCATATTATTATTGATTTTTATGTTAAGTTTTGGATTATTAATCTTGGAATTAAGTTGAATTCTTATGAATGAATCAATTCTTGTTTTGATCTAAAAGTGTTTTGGATTTGTTGGGTTTACTCTATTGAAGCTTATAAGTTGATTTAATTTGCTAGTAGGAAACGTGATCAATTTCTCACTTGTTTTAGACTTTGGTGAAGAATTGAAAAGTGAAACTAAATGTTGGAAAACTAAGATTCGACTTAAATGAGTGAGATCTTGAGGAAGACTCACCATTTAAGAAACCCCTAAATTTGATAATCGCGTTCTTAATGATCTTAGATTAATAAAAAATTCCTGAGAAATAGTAGTTGATTAGATTTAAGAATTTCATTCCACCTTGAAAGAGGGGTTTGATAATTCGATTACCGGTGTTAGAAGTACGCATCTAAAAGAAATGACACTTGATTAATTCTTGGGTTGAAAATTACTTAATTTGATTAAATTCCTTGATTGTTTTCCTATTAGATTGGATAAGTAGCATAGTTAAATTTTATTCTAAAATTTAGATTTGCTTATTATATCTTGACAGAATATAACCCAATAGCTTAACCTAGTCTCTGTAAGATCGACCCTGATTTGCTACAATGCCACCGTACACTTGCGCCATAATGAGTTCTTGCTTTCTTAGCATTAATTTTAATAATATTGTTTTCTTCAATCCCATTGATCATTCCTATGTTTCACTTATTGAGTATTACGTTATTGAGCCCATTGGTAATCCTATTAGTTATGATACTAATATTGATTTGGGCTATGAGGATAACCTATTTAGTATGCCTAGTAGGAATGTTGATGATTGTGTGTCCCTAGGTTACTTTAGAGGGTATGATCCCTCTATTAATCCTTATTATGTATGCCCAGAGGACTTACCTAAGAAAGTCACGTGGACTACATTCTTTAGTCCTTCATATTATTTTTCTAAGGCCATTGATAAGGTTAAGATAATGCTTAATATCTTTGGTGTGGTTTTGTTTTTACCGCTTACTTTTTATTTTCTAAATTGTGGTCCCAAGAGTTTGATAAGCTCTTCCACGTGTTGACGACGTCTGCTTTCATAAGCCAAGTCTTGAAGTTGTGATGGAGTGCTTGATGCTCCGTTTGGCCCGTTTGTGTGGAGCCCTTACCTTAAGTGTACCCAGCACCTGACCTGGTGAGATTGTTCTCTTTTGTTTTCGCTTTCCCTTCTCTTACTTTCTTTCCTTTGAATAACAATGCTTTATCTAAGGATGGAAGAAGGGTAGATTCTATATTTTCTATTTCAGTTATAGTTTGCATACTTGGTGGAGCATGTAGTTTTAGGTTTCCTTTTTGTTTGCATTGGTGTTTTGCATTTAGGTTCGTATACAAGATTGCATGTAGGGATGGTGTGGATTGGTTGAGATAACCTCCAATGAAGTTTTTGCTAGGAAAGATAGCTTTCATGAGTTTAAGTAACTTTTGATGTGTAATCCCTTTTGGTGTAAAAATTTGTGAAGATTTTGTGAAAATATTTCTTGTTTTGACTGTTGCCTTGATCGAGAATTTTGTTATCCCTTAGAATCGCTAGAACTAATGTTGCTGCATGTGAGTCATTTTATGAGCTTATTGTGACTTTGGTAGACATCCTGCGAGACTTTGAGCCCTATTTGGACCAGTCATTATATTTAGTTTCATGTTTCTTTCATGTTTGACTCTGCCATATTGCATCTATAGACCTTGCCTTGACTCTTGTTAAAAAAAAAAAAAGACAGAAAAAAGGAAAAAAAATGAATTAGTGATTGGTATTGGTTGTGTAAATAGCTTGAATTTCTTTTTTTGTCAACTTATTTCCTACATGATTCATGGGGTATGTTCATTATATTTTTGAGGTTTGGTGTGTTGGTGAACTTGTTGGTTAATTGGTTCTTTGATTGGTTGTCCCCTAGTCACTTGGCTAAGTAGCTCCCCATTACCCAAATGCATTTGTCTATTCCTTTCTCTTAACCTTTCTAGGCCACAATACGAACCATGTAAAGTCTCCTTGATTATCTTGTGCATATTGCATTCCTAGTGGTGGACAATTTGGCAGTCTTTGCAAGCATATGTTAGATTGCGTCTTTTAAATGAGTATTGAGTAAAGCTATGGTATATTTTAAACACATGAGTGGGAGTGATACACATTTCCCAAAAGTGAGGCTCTGCCAGTTCATTTAGGTCTAATCAATTCCATGTGCTTGTATGACATGCTTTATAGTTCTTTGGGGGTGATCAAGTTTGATATCGAGCCTGTGGTCTCGCACTTTTTTGAAAACCTTTTCTTCCTTGTGATTTTGAAATGACTTGCGCACTACTTAGGGCTACCGTTGATTAACATTCTTGCTTGCGATATGCTATGACTTGCTTTCTTTAAGGAGGTTGTTATGTATTTGAGTCTTAGATGCATCTTCCCTTGTCGGTTTTCTCTAGTGCTTACTTGAGGACAAGCAACGGTTTAAGCATGGGGAAGTTTGATAAGCGCTTAAAGTGTATATCATTTTAGAGTCATTTTGCTGCATTTTTATGTAGAATTGTGTGCTTTATGTTGTAGTTTATATTTCTTTTCCAGTTTTACACTTGGGTATGGTTTTTTTTCTATGTTTTCCAGGTTTTGGACCATTTTACTCTAGATTTGATCCTAATGAGTGTATTTTGATTCTCTACGAACATCCCCAAGTCATTATGCCCATAGAAGGAATAAAGAACAGAAGAATGTCGAGCCAGTGGTCACAGTAAATCATCTAGCGATGTTGTCATGTAAAGAGTTGGATCATAGAATTAGGAATGTACTTTTCATGGATTAGATCATTGAAGGAATTGAAATCAAGGTAAATTTAACCTTTCTTTCGAAATAAATTAAATTTACCAAATGAATTCAACTAACACTCTTTCAAATGTATTTGAATTAGTCTAGGTCTAAGATTTATGAAAGCTAAGTCTCCTCTTATTAAGCAATTCTCTCTCGAGATTCGCTAAATCAAGGTCTATCAAGGTGATCTAATGATGAATTTCACTTTTCAGTACTTCATTTCACTACCTAGTATAAGCAAGCAAAATTGGCTAAATTTTACTCACAACATTTCAATCTCAAGATAGAAGTAAATCATTCCAATCATGAAGCAAGCGCAAGATTGTAGAAATGAAGGATCCAACTACAGTACTACAGCCAACAAATCCCTAAATTAAATAAAATTACTCACTCATATTTCTAATTCAACCAACATAAGAGTTCAAGGATAAATTTAAAGGAAAAGAAAACTTTACAACAATGACAACCTTCAATGGTGCCACAATCTTCAAGCCACCAAGAGGAAAGCTTCTCGCTTCAAATCTCCTTTTGCTCCCAAAAAATAAACTAAACTAGATTCTAATTATAGAGAGAGACGGATGAGAGAGTAGTGGTGAGATGATGATGGTGCTAAATGCTTCTTCCTTCACCAAGACTGAGCATCCTCAGCTGCACAACGAAGGAAGATGAAGAGGTTAGCAGTTACAGGCTCACTACGGTTAGACTGTGGTGCTGGCTGGATTTGAAATCTTCTGTTCTTCTCTTGTCTATGGGCATGAGACTTGGGATAGCTCCATGGTGGGTCAACATGCACTCAAATGAGGGTCCATTTTTGTGTCAAATGGTCTAAAATCCCACAAAAGTCATCAAAGAACCATACCTAAGTATAAAACAAGAATTGGAGCATAAATTATAACATGAAAATCATGAATACCAGAAAAAGCAAAAAATTGCTCCAAGCTGCCTATTATTTTGCTGAATCTATTTTTAGGGCCCTATGTTTTCAAAGTAGATTATTAGGTCCCTTTTATTTTGTGAAATGTATTTTAAGGGCCTCATTCATTATTTGCATTTTATTTTTATCCCTTAAACTTTTCATATTTGCATTTTAGCCCAAATCTTTAAAAACTTACATTCAATAAATCTAAAATTGTGTATGTGGTATTTTCCTCACCTGTAGTATTCGGCGTCCTCTTTCATATGGTATCAGAGCGACGTGACTAAAAATAATTAAGATTATTAAGCTAATTAATAATTAATTAAGCTATTTAATCGTGATTAGCTGTGATTAATGCTTGAATCATCACCTGCTTGCCCTGGTTCTAATTATTCGCACGTCGTTCACTCATCTGAAGGAATTACCTTATTAGCATCTCAATTAAACTATATCACTGATATAGTTTTAGAATTAAAAGCAGAATTAGCTAAAATTAAGACTGACCTCAAGGAGTTTAAAAGTCAGTTAATAGTTGTCCATCTTTCTCTCATTAACAAAGTTAGGCATAGTAAAAAAGCTACTCCCAGTATTAGTATCCCTTTTCAGTTTAAATATCATTTTGAAAACCCAAAAAATAAGATTCAATTTTTTTTTTAACGAGATAAAAATCTAAAAAGAAGTAGGCAAAAAATCTAGTGAAAAATCAAGTGAAAAGAAAGAAAAAGAAGTGGAGTATAAACAGTATACCCTAAAGGAGCGACAAAAAATGTTCGAGAAAGAACAAAATCTAGAAGAATTGAACACATGAACACAATTAGTGATAAACATGATATTTTGTTTGATGATAATGAAGAGGCTAATAATGTCCAATTAGAAGAAGAAATATATCAACAGATAAATCTAATTAAATTAAAAGATCTTAATGCATTACCTTTAGAAGAAATTAGACGAAAACTGGATAAAAATATGGTAAAATGGCTGCTGAAGATAAATTAATGAAATTAGAGAAGAAATCGACTTATATGAATTAAAGACCTGTCTCGTTAAAAATGTTGTTCCTAAACCTGAAGAATTTGGTGAACCGTTTAGAAGAAGTACTCATTTCTTAGGACCTAGGTACGTTCCAGCAGGATGAACAAGCAATTTTTCCTTTGAGTTAATCCTAAGGAAAACCATAACCTTTGAAGAAATTAGCCTTACCCCAGTTAGCCAAATATGATACATCTTAAACATTGATGGAGTCCGTAATAGATAAAAAAATATTTGAGCATTGCAAAAGATGTATGAATAGTGTCTTAAACTTAAATAATACATGGACTACTGCTAATATCTTAAATCACATCGAACACAGTTTTGCTGGCATTGTAGATGACTGGTATGATTCATTAATTGAAGAAGGTAAAAATACATTAAGAATGATGAAAATACCAGTTGTTATGTTTAAAAATCTATGTAAAGAAACTAAAAGCGAATTCATCAGAGTAAAACTTGATTTTGAGGAAAAAGCAAGAGAATGATAAAGAAAGATTAATAACATAGAATTATGGGATATGAGATATCTAAAAAATTACATTGCTAAATTTAGTCAATATTATTACAAAATTAGGCATAATGAAACCAATCTTGGTGTGTTCTATGATAAATTGTCATATCCTATAAATTCCATAATTAATGAAAAAGACATGGCATGGATAGAAAGAGCCGATGTCATTGATATCCTTGGTTCAAGAATCTTTTATTTAAGAAAATAGGTCAATGATCAATGTCTTGATCTCCAAAAGCAAAAGAAAATTAAGAAGCAATTCCTAACATGCTGAGATTCGCCGCACCAATGGGGAAAGGACCCTGAAAAAAGATGCAAGGGAAAATTTTATACGAAAAGGAGCTTTAATAAGCAAAGGTGAGAGAAATATAAAGGAAAATACTATAACAAACTAAGTCCTAAAAAACAAAGATTTTTTAGGAAATCAGCTTATTATCTAGCAGGGAAAAACAATTGTAAATGCTGGGTATATCGAGAAGTAGGACATTATGCTAATGAATGCAAAAATAGAAAGAATAACAAGCTTATCGAAACTTTGCAAAAATAGAAAGAATAACAAGCTTATCGAAACTTTGGAAAGCTTAGATTATGTTGAGCTTAGTGAAGATGAGGCTTTAGACCTAGCCCTAAGTAATAACAAAGGAATTGTTGAAATTATACTTGACAATAAATGTGAAGAAAGTGATTATGAAGAAACAAGTCATATGATGGAGAGTAGCTTTGTTAGCCTTGGTGACCTCCAAGGAGAAGAATTTGCGTAGACAATGATCATGAGGAAGTCAAAGGAGATTGGGTTCTTCCCGTAGTCTAAAAAGACATAATCTATAAAAAATCTATCTTCCATTTAAAAAGCAAATACGTGTGTGAAATGATGAAAGGAGATTTTGAGATAAAGGATTGTGAGTATGACGTTAGGGAAGTTAATCTGATTAATTGGGAGAATATCCTTTAGATAACAAAGATAGAAACTATAGGTATATTCATGTCGGAAGTGTCCAAATTCAAATCACTCCCTTACAATATTATAGCAAAGATATTGATCTTTACGCTTCACTCTGTGATATTAGGCACACCAAATTCAATAATCAAACTATCACAGGGATAAAAAACTAATTTATGTAATGGTTCAATAGGATTCAACTGTCGACCAGGATATTATGTGAGCCTAATAGATGAATTTGCTGAAAACTTCCTATCTCTTAAGATAAAAACAGTTGGGATGGACATGAAAACAGGAGGATATCCTTTAATAATATTCTAGAAAATTATCTACAAATTAGATAATGCAATAGACCTAAAAACTAAGGTAACAATTATAGAAGCAGAAAAATTTGAAAGTCCTACGCCTATGCAAAAGATCCAGAGGATTACGTCCAATCCTCAGGAGATAAAAATCGATCGGTCATATATATCTAGTTTTGCTAACCCTATAAAGATCAATAAAAAAATATATTAAAAATTGATGAGGGGGGTAAAATCACCATAAAACCTCAATTATTAAGAAGCATGCGTACAAGATCAGATTAGGGAGAAGGATCTTCATCAGCTAAAGAAGAAATTAAGGAAGATGAGATAATTAGTATGACTAGTAAAATGAGTAGAATGAGTTTTAAAGCTGCAAGACCCAATATAGATCGAATAAAGAGTCTAGATAGGAAGGTCATTGGGTACAAAACTAGAACGGTTAGTGAACCAATTTATGAGAATGAACTAGTCAAAAACATGACTATGGAGATACGAAGCCACCAATACAAATCCTAATAGCATCTGTATCCCAATAAAAATATGTTTAGAGGGATATAATAAATATGAATTATGTGCCTACACAGACAGCAATTGTTCTATATGCTTTGGGAAAAGATCATTATTTCCAGAGTTTAGGTGCAAAAGAGCTAAAAATCCTTTACAAGTAAGGATAGCTGATATAGCATTATGAGTCATAGTGAGGCAATAGAAGGGCTATCCACAGAATTAGGAGGAGTTTAATGTATTATACCAATTCTATGGGTTACTGATCCATCATCTCATGATATGATTATTGGAAATAATTTTCAAAGATTATATTCTCCATGCGCTCATACCATAAACTAGATAATATTCACAATTGATGGTCACTCAGTTCCCATTAAAAAATTAAGTAAGGCTTACACTCATCAGAAAATCTAGTTCACATGCAGCCAGTGTGGTAAGAAGGTAAAGCCTGCACAGCAAGAGGTAGCACTCACAATCTCATTACTTGAGTTATCTATTAAAGAGCAGATTGTTGAACAACAAGAAAAATATATAAAGAACTCTACTTTGATGATCCATTAAAGGTTTGGGACAAAGATAAAACCTTTGCTAAAATTACTTTATTAAATCCCAACGCTATTATTCGAGTTAAACAAATGGTGTATACACACCAGGATATTCAACAATTTGATAAACAAATTAAAGAACTATTGGACAAAGGATTAATCAGGAACAGCAAGAGTCTTCACACTAGTCTCGCTTTCATGATAAGAAATCATGCAGAAGGAAAAAAAAGGAAAGGCAAGAATGTGATCAATTATAAAAAGCTCAATGATAATACTATTTTTGATAGTTATTATATTCCTAACAAAGCTATCCTTTTCAATAGAATTCCAGGAGCATCTTGGTTCTCAAAAATGGATTGCAAAAGCACTTATTGGCAAATTAAAATAGATGAGGAAAGCATTCCTTTAATTGAATTTAGTGCACCACAAGAACATTATGAATGGATAGTAATGCCATTTGGTCTTAAAAATGCACCTCAAATATTTCAAAGAAGAATGGATAACATCTTTAAAGATCTTAATCGTTGTTGTTTAGTTTATATTAATGATATCCTTGTCATTTCAAAAACCATAGAACAACACAAAGATGACTATGTAGCTGTCACCCAGAGATGCATTGATCATGGTATTATACTTGAAAAAAACAAGTGCATTTATACTAAATAAGAAATTGAGTTCTTAGGTCTAGAGATAAAAGTTGGACAAATTATTCCACAAAAACATATTCTAAAAAAATAAAATTTTCCTTAAAAAATTGAAGATAGGAAGCAACAAGAAAGTTTTCTTGGATGCCTTACCTATGCTTTAGACTTCATTAAAGATTTAGCTAAATTAAAGAAGCCACTGCGGCATAAACTCAAGAAAGAAGTAAGTTGAACATGGACCACTAATGATATAAAGATTGTTCAACACTTCAAAAGATGTGTAAAAATCTTTGTGTTCTTAATTTGCCTAACGAGGGCAATGATTTAGTTCTTGAAACAGACGCTAGTAATGAGCACTTAACTGCGGTACTGAAAATCAAAGAAGGATAAAAACCCTGCAAATATTACCGTGGAAGTTTTAATAAAGCAGAATGCAACTATCCCATGATAGAAAAAGAAATCCTTGCAGTCATAAGGGAAATTGAAAAGTTCTTAATCTTTTTAGCCCCAAAACCTTTTCTTATTTGAACTGATTGCAAAGGGACACTTGGTTTTGTAAAAAAGAATTTATCAAGTATGCAAGTGCAAGGGCGACTCATGCATTAGCAATTATGGCTTAGCCAGTTTTCCTTCTCTATTGAACATGTAAAAGGATCGAAGAACTCTCTGACAGACAGTCTTACTCGAGAACTTGCCAATGGTGATCATCAAAGTCGACCTCCTGCTAGGAAAGGAGGAAATCCTTAATGAAATGCCATTCCTAGTAGAACAGATTACGCTTTCTAGTAAAGTCCTTATTGATAACCTAGAATTTTATACAAAAAGTAGATCACGTTTTGGTCTATTATCTACTACCTACCTAATAGCCCAAAGATTTTTCCTTCTATAATTACAAATTAGTTATCTTCAGTATTCTTATGACATCCAAGAAAAAATAAGTTCTTATGTTCGAGAAAAATGGATCAATGAGTGGTATGCAGCCTGCATCAACTTTTATCATCATTATTCCTACGATATTTGGGAGTCATGGGGTATAATAATCTACTTTCCTAATAGGTCTGGGGTTGGTGGTGTTTGTTTCCCAGCAAATTCGTTATCTTCAAGTGACCTTGACTATAAAGTCTGGAAACATGAGATGGTACTTTACTTCATAGAAATCCCAGATCCAAATTTTCCATTTTCTCAACGCTAACTAAAGTCCAGCAATACATGTTTAAGAGAATCCATTAGATTCTTACGCCTCCTGATGGTCCAATGAAAGCTTCAGTTTGCAGATGCCTAAATTTAGAGGTTTATAGCCCCTTAATTGAATATGAAAATGGAAAAGTTAAACCAACCCATTATCTTGTCCGGATTGTTGACTGCGATGATCCCAATAATCAATGATAAAATTGAATTTAGCGAAACTCAGTACATCTAGTTACTGACCCTACTCCTACTGGATTTTTCAACATTTATCAACAATGTTGGGCATTAATTGAATAAGAAAAAGCATTGACACATTGCGAAAACACTACTTTCGCCTCTCATAATGAGTTTATAGATTATTTGATGGTTAAAGGTGCTGTATCAGAAGACATTTTTGATTAGCTCTTTTGTGTGGTAGCTGGAAAATTCTTATCAGAAAAAGAGAAGAAATATTTCCTTGAATTATTTGAAGAATGGGATCCAGAGCATCTTACGCAAATTGATGAAGATTTTGAGGATTATCCAGATAATGATGATCTGGAAAATATAATTGGAGATGAAGGCATGCAAAATATCAATAATGAAGACTAGTCTTGTCATCGTTGAAAGCTGTGAAAAGTGGCTGCCCCATCATTGTATTATCTTGACAAGTGTCTGGTTTGTAAAATAAAGTAGTGTACTATAGCTATGTGAAACATTAGTATGCACTGTAGGCGTTAGGGCATCCTAGGTACCTTCCATCCCCTCTATAAATAGAGAGGTCGAGTGCTGAGAAGAGATACGGTCATTTGAGCATTCTTGAGTACAAGAGAAGTCATGATTCTCAATTTTTCTATGAGCAAGCATCTCTAATGATCATAGCTTAAGTCCCCCTTGAAAGCTTTCAATTGTAATATTTTCACTTTTAAGCTTTTAATGAAAGAAGTTTCTCTATAGGAAACGTTATCCAATTGAATCTTATGTCTTAAAAATTATAATTTATTAATTAAAGTCTCAATATTCTTCAAAAATATATAAAACTTAATTAGTGACTACGGTCCGAGGTAGGAAACGAAACATATCTATGTCGTGCCTGATCTAAGGAAGGTGGGGTTGAGATTAACAATCTCTATAAATCGAAAGCTAGAGGAACATCTCCAACACCGACTACATTCAAGTAATGATCAAAACTGTCCAATTAAGCTTTAATTATTTTCGCCAAGCATAGTGGGCTGTTAATCACAGAAAATATAATTTTTATGATATAAGTAGTAGATTGTGATAACTAGTACTAGTAAAGTCATTAGAAGAAGTCTAAATAAAAAAATACGCTGTTTTATTAAAAAGTACCAAAAATTTGAGTATTTGCATGCCAAACCTCATTTTGAGAAAAAATTGCAAATTTAGAAAGTTCAATGACTAAGTTGCAAAGAAAACTGCACCCAGACACTATTTCATAAAAATATTATCCCCTCATAATAAGTTTGCCTAAATAGTAGGTACTTGAAATATATTTTGAAAGCAGTGGGTCCTATAAATTGTTTTCATAAAATAGTAGGTACCCCAGAGTCATACATTGTAGAAAAGGTGCTACAAAATGTCCCAAAAATGAAGTAAATAGAAGCATTTGTCAAACTTTCCTATGCTTAAATTGTTGCTTGTCACTAAGCAACACTAAGACCAAAAATATTCACAACCTCCTCAGGAAAGACATTGGTAGCAGCTCAATGGCAAAGCCGATCCAAAGTTAGCCTAAAAGTGCCAAAATCATCTAACAAACGGACTAGAAAATAGAGTTTTGGAAATCGTTGATAGACCACAATGTCAAGTTTGAATCAACCCCCCCAAACCATCAAATACAGTCACATAGACACATTAAACAAATGGAGCTACTAATGCCGGTAGAATCTCACTGTAGCTATGTGGCACTTATCACATGTGTGTTTGAAAATATGGGAAGTTTCCCTCAATTCTCCTTCGATAGACTCAAATCTACCATAAGCTTGATAAGACTCTCTAATTTGTCATCTCTAATATGCAATACACGTTAGATAATCATGAGGACTTTATGAGGTTGTAATGGGGCCATGGATAAAGGTAAGAGGGAACGAATATTTTGAAAATGTGGAGTTAGAAGCCATAGACTAAGAGCTAAACGCTTCCAATGTGCTTATGTAACACTTTCCTCAAATCTATACAATTCAATAACAAATACATCCCCTTTTACAACCAAACGAATAGCTAAAGAGTTGAAAGTCAAATATACTTTTTCCAATCCAAACAAGGCCAACACTTCTTTGTTCTTTTTTCTTTTCCATTCTTTTATTTCTTTTTTTTTCATTTTCATTTTTTTTTTCAATTTCAAAGAGAGAGTTGGCTAAGGAAATACATATCAAACTTAAATTTTAGCTCTTCTCTAATCTTTGTACAACAATACAAGGGATCTCTTATACAAGCACAAGAACACAAATCCCTTTACCAATTTACCAACCAAATCCACCAAAAATATCTCAATGCACCTTACTAACTCCTAATCAAACTCAGTTTACAAAGATGAAGTGCTTCTCTAGTCTTGGCTTAAGGGTTAGAGAAATATTTGCCCAAAGGTTATGCTCGAAGGTTCACATTAATAAAAACAGATAGAAGCTCGAAGGAGGTAACAAAGGATATAATGTATAACAAGGGTGGCTGTTTGGTCTATAGGGTTAACATGTAAATGAATGACTCAATCATATTGCTAAATGCATTTGCTAAGTGTGATCTTGAATAAGAGTCAAAGCAAGTTCTAGAGAAATGATGTTGAGGAAGAGTCGCTCATGGATTGACAAGAGACGGAATTAATAAATTAGTCTATAAAAGCTCAAAGCTACACGGGACATCTACTAAGGTCATACATAGCTCATTAGTAGACACATGCCAACCTTCATGTAAAGAATCGTGGGGGCAATCAATTTGCACTCAAAAAATGGTCAAAACATGAAGCTTATTTTCACAAGCTCATTTTCAAACACTTTTATTTACAATTGATTAAATCAAAGGGTCAATCTAAACCAAAGAAGTTTACCTAGTCTACAGAGTTCATCATCGGAGGATTGTTCCCTTTTTCTTTTCATTTTTTTTTGGCTTTTGTAATTTTTTTTAAAAGGTGAATGGATGCTCCTAATAACAATACAAAGACAATGTCCCCAAAAAAATTATGAAAAAGGAACTGAAATTCAAAAGAAACCTAAATGTGCCTCTAACATGCTTCTAACTACATGCTGGTAATCCTAAAATGCAACTCTAAATGCAAGCATGAACAATATATATAATATGTACACAAGCACACAGCAAACCAAATGAAGCATTAGATGCTATCAATTAGCTGACTAACTACCCCATGCTTGAACAAAGCGTTGTCCTCAATGTGAGCACAAGTGCAGAGAAGAAAAGGGGGAAGAATAAGAAGCAATCAGAAGGGAGGTGGGGAAGGAAGTTGGGGAGGCTGACCATAAGAGATATGCCAATCTCGCAAGATCTCAAGACAAGCCTTATAGTATTGAAAATATTGGGTCTGGGTAGCAAGCATTTTACAAAGCTCGTCATGCCACTCTTGGACAAAATTACAAAGAGTGGTCCTCTTAGAGGGAACATAAGCTTGAAGGGACACTTACTCCTCTTGAATGGACCTAAGGGTGGCTTGAACCTCTGCATAGTCAGTGGAGGAAGGTTGGGAGGAGGACTAGGTTTGACTTGATAAGTAAATAGGGGTGGAAGAGGTGGAGCGCAAACAACCTCAGCATCACTGGGTACCCAATGAAGGTTAGCCCGGTGAAGTAAAGCGGTCTGCTCAACCATTGGAAGCGGCATAAGCTGATCCCCGGGATAAATCCAGCAGAAACGTCTAGCCTCTACTTTGCAAAAGTTCATCAACACAAAGGCAGGTTGATCAAGCTGCTCGAACCCAGAAACTGCTCGGACCCAGAAACTCGATCCTTAGGATTGCACTCAACACCCGAAATCTAGCAATGGTGGTGATTACACCCAAATGACTATTATACCCTTAGTGTTAACAACTGCACTATGCATTCGTTGGGCCAAGAACGCCCTAGGATCAATTTAGACACCATCTAACATACAAGATAGGAGGTATAACTTAGACAATCTAGGGACATTCGAACTATCATCCCGAGCAAACAAACAATAAGGGAGAATACGCTGAGCCACCTGAATGTAAGGGTTCCTAA
The DNA here is from genome assembly GCA_002740465.1 of Stenocereus thurberi. Classification (NCBI taxonomy): domain Eukaryota; kingdom Viridiplantae; phylum Streptophyta; class Magnoliopsida; order Caryophyllales; family Cactaceae; genus Stenocereus; species Stenocereus thurberi. The sequence goes on along the minus strand of NCQT01080615.1, from coordinate 1,133 downwards.
TATGGGTACATTTAGAAGAACTAGTATTGTACCTAAAATCCCCCGAAAGCTTGCGCTAAAGTGCATATGGCTGAATTCACGGGGAACTTGACGGTTTGTAAGTCCACACTAGGTGGAAAACCAAATATGTTATTGAAGGTACTTAATTTCAACTCATAAAATTGCCCTTGTAAATAAAATAAAATATATCCCATTTGATATTGAGGTCCTCGAGTGACCTCAACATGGAAAGTACCTAGAAATTTAAGTTTAAGGTCCCTTTTATATATGCTCTTTCAGTTTAGTAAAATGTCCCATACCCCTCGTGCAAATAACCACCTTATGTCATCCAACAATCCCAAACAGCCCAATAATTCTTTATCANNATAACGAGTTGCTATAACAATTTGTTCACTCAAGCAATTATATCTAGCAACATGTTTGGGGTTAGTCAAACCATTGGGATGAGGAACATTAGCTCGAGTCCGTGCATTCGTGGAAGTGCGGGAGGTCCGTTGAGGTGGTGATGATGCTTGGCTAGATGTCCCACCCTCCTTGATACTCCTTTGTCTCTTGGTGGGTGCCATGGAGGTAAAAATGTGAAAAATTAGAACAAAAATCTTCAGAATGAGGTATGAGAAAGGAAAAATGAAGGATTTGACTGAAAAAGAAGTAGAATTAGAGAGAGAAGAGAATGGTTATCGAGGAAGAGTAAAAGCGAGATGAACTTGAAGAAGAAATGGTGAAAAGAGGAGAAAGTTGTTCGAGAAAGAGAAAGATTAAGAGAAAAGGGAAGATTTTGAGTGAAAATGGAGTGCAAAAGTGAGGAAGAAATTGAAGGTTTAATCATGGAGGGTTTAGAGAGAGAAATAGAGAGGTAGAGAGTCTCAAGGTAGAAGATGAAAGTGAGGGAGAGTGAAGGCTTACTACAGTCAAAACCCTTGACCGTGACCTGTAGCAGTCCATCACAGATAGTAGGCAACACCACGATCTGACCATGGTGGCTACTGGTTACATAGTTCCCCTTTTTCTGGGCAGGTATGCTACAGGCCATATTAGAAAATACGGATCATCCATGGCCAACCCCTTGACCATCTTTCTTTCTTTTCTTTTGTCCTCTTTTCTTGTTTTTTTCTATCTCCTTTTTCTCTTTC
>NCQT01080611.1:30493-41241 GCA_002740465.1 Stenocereus thurberi | reverse complement strand
CAACAAAGATTAAATCCTTATTTATTTAGGTTTTAGGGAAGTCTGGAATGAAATCCATGCTTACATCAACCCATGGGAGTGTGGGCACTGGTAGAGGTGTGTATAGGCCGTGAGGTAATGAGTGACTCTTAGCCACTAGACAAGTACCACACCTCCTCAAGATGTCGTAAATATCCTTGTCCATTCCTAACCAGTAGTAATGCTCTCTTAGCATGGAAACAGTCTTGTTCTCACCACAATGGCCAGCTAATGAACCTCCATATACTTCTTTAATCAAGAGTTCACGAGTACTGCACTTCGGAATAGATAAGCACGTACCCTTGAATAAGAATCCCTNNNNCAACAAGAAATCACCTTTGGAGTGTTTTTGATAAACTGAATGCAGCTCCTCAAAGTCTTCATCATCAAAATACAACCACTTTAAATGCTCAAAACCAAGAACGCAAGCATGAACTAAAATAAGAGAAAATACCTTCGTGATAGTGCATCGGCTCCTTGATTTAGTTTTCCTGATTTGTGCTTGATTGTAAAGTGAAAAGACTGGAGATACTCAACCCATTTTGCATGTCGTGAGTTTAGCTTGTGTTGGCCTTGAATGTACTTTAAATCTTCATGATCAGAATGCAAAATAAACTCACTTGTAACTAAATAATGACTCCAGTGTTCTAAGCATCGCATAATCACATAAAACCTTCTTATCATAGGTGGAATACTCTCATCTTGAATCACACAGTTTCTCACTAAAGAAGGCCAATGACTTTCCTTCTTGAGTAAGAACACCACCTATACCAACACCGGATGCATCACATTCAATTTTAAAAACCTTTTCAAAGCACATCAAAGCTAACACGGTGCTTGAGTTAGCTTCTTCTTGACTTCTTCGAAGGCAGATTAGGCTTTAGAGGTCCATTTGAATGATGTACCCTTAATAACCTCTGTTATAAGAGCCATAATTATGCTAAAGTTCCTTATGAACCTCTTATAAAAGGAAGAAGTCTATGAAAACTACGTACATCATGAATGCTTTACAGAATAGGCCATGTCTGAATAGCCTCTAGCTTGCTCTCATCTGCCTTAATTCCATGACCAGTAATAGTATAACCCAAGAAAGTTACCTCATGTGAGAAAAAGGTGCACTTCTTTAGGTTTCCAAACAGCTTCTCACGTTTACGAATCAACATAATCTGAATTAGATGGTCTTAATGCTCTTGTTCATTCTTGCTATAAATCATAATATCACCAAAGTAGAAAACCACAAACTCACTAATGTAAGGTCTGAATACTTGATCATTAACCTTATAAAGGTACTTGGGCATTGGAAAGACCAAATGGTATGATAAGCCACTAAATCAATCCTCTTTTAGTCTTGAAGGCAGTCTTCCACTCATCTCCTTCTCTAATTCTGATTTGGTAGTAATCACTCCATAGATCAATCTTAGAGGACACTTGTGAACGTGCAACTCATCTAGCATATCCTTAAGTCTAGGTATAGGATAGCTATATTGATGGTGATCTTGTTAATAGCTCGACTATCCACACACATATGCATGCTTCCATCCTTGTTTGGAACCAATGAAGCAGGTACATCATAAAGGCTTAAAGACTCAAGTCCTAGCCCTTTGGGCATTCGTTTCGCAACTTGATGTTAAATCTCCATGGTTTGTTTGGGATGCATCCTATAAGCAGGCTTGTTAGAAAGTACAGATCCTTACGTAAGGTCAATGTGGTGCTGGATGTCTCTATGGGGGGGCAAACCTGAGGGTATCTCTTCAGGGAATACATAGCTAAATTTTTGGAGTAAGGAAATGGTTAAAGGATGACTAGGTGAAGGGGTTTCGATTTCCTCTTGAACATTCAATATCCACCCTTTAAAAGTTCTGAACTCATAGTAGGAAGATTTTAAATGAGCTTTATCAATGGCAAGTAACAAATTAGAATGTTCTGGCCATTTTTGAAGTTTGCTTTTGTGGAGTTAGGATGGGGATAATGGAACGAAGGCGATTTTCTTCCCCCTCTTGGAAAATGAGTATGTGTTTAAGAAACCATTGTGCATCACCTTCGTATCATATAACCATGGCCTACCTAGCAAGATATGACACACATCCATGGGGATAACATCGCATCATAACTCTTAGTTCTTTCCAACAGAGAAAGAGATTAGGCACCGGGAGTTAACTTGTAACTCATTACTTTGGTTTAGCCATTGGATGTTGTATCGATGGGGATGGGCTATAGCTTGTAAGCCTAGTTTCTCAATCATACTAAGGGAAATGACATTTGCACAACTCTCTCAATCTATAACCATTGAACAAACCTTCCCTTGAACCGTGCACCTGGAATATGTTCTCTCTTTGCTCATCTTTACTCCCTTCTGGCCACATAAAATTCTCCTTAAAACTAGCTATCTTCTTCCTCCTTAACTCCTCTTGGTTTTCCTCTAGATCACCCTCTACATCTTCCTCCTTTTTCTCCTCAATCTCGTGCTCTTTCATGGCATACCATTCAGCCAAAGGTGATAACCTTTCAGTTTGGGCAGTCTGCGGCAATATGTCTAAGCCCTTGGCACCTAAAGCATGTTCTAGTGCTTAAGGGACTAGGATTAGGTCTATTCTGAGGAGGTTGGCTCTTTTTGTGGTGCTTGGGTTCTTTGTGGGGTGAAAGGGGATGGAACTGTAGGTTTAGGAAGTCGAATGGGGCACCTCTTCTTAAAGGGTTGGTTATAGGGTAGAGGCTTTGTAAACTCATGTTTGAAGGGCCTTAATTTCCTTTGTTGCTCAACCTTGTGAACAAGGACAGAAACTTCATCAAAAGTTGTATGCTATTGCAATTCTATCACATTAACATACTTAGGTTCAAGGCCTCCTAAGTACCTAATATGGTTTGCTCTTCTAGTTCTTGAATATCACATTTGATCAAGAGTTGTTCAAACTCTCTTGTGTATTCTTCAAGATTAAGGCTGCCTTGGGTTAGGTTTTGGAGTTGGGAATAGCTATCTTGGATGTAAGTTAGGGACAGAAACCGTCACTTGAGCTGAGCTTTCATTTTCTCCCAAGTTCTGATTTTGCTCTTTTTATTAAAGTTTCTCCACTATAATGATGCATATTTCCTCAGTCTAAGAGTAACCAACTTAACCTTCTTATCTTCAGGAACATCCTTATACTCAAACATATGCTCCATCGTGTGTAACCATTCCAAGAATTCATCTGGATCAAGTTTACCTTCAAATTCTAGAATCTCAACTCTAAAGTCATTAGAGTTAGCGGGTTGGCTTCATTCTCTCCTTACCCTTCTAAATGGTTCCTCATCACTAGAAGAACTTAGTAGCCTCATCTTCCCAACCGTGAACCGAACCAATAGGACTAGCATGCATCTTTTGCTTTTGCTTCACTAACTCATAAAGATGCCTTCTCGAAGCTCATTTTGAGCTTTGAGTTCTTGATTAGAATCTTAACTTCTTGATTTGAGGCTGAAATAGCTTGGTTATTCTTCAAAATAGCTTCAAGTTTCTCTTCTAAATTCATGCTCGCACTCATGGTGATAACCAAATGTGTTTGAATCTGATTTGGGAATGTGTTTGGAAATGTGTTTAGGAATGATTCTGGAAATGTAGGAGTGGTTGTAAGGCCAATGAGAAACTCAGCTCTAATACCAAAGTTGCCAGATACGTGAATGAACTTAACTTAAACTCCAAAGAATACAAGGAACAACTAAAAACAACTTGAACTTAGCTTTAAGTTTAAGGTGAATCTGAATGCAATGTAAGATAATATATTATTTCTAAGCTTGATTCTTGGATACAAAAACACCATAATAATAATATTAGGGCCCTTAACCTTGATTAGGATATAGAAACACCACCAAATTGACAGTTAAGACTCACTTGAACACCACCTAACTCGGCCTAAGTTAGGATAAGCAAGTTAAGTATTTCGGTTCGGTTTAAGGAGCAAAGCTCAACTTCTTATTCAATGCTAAACATTCTGATTACAAAATGAGCTACTTACCTTCCTTATACACATTCCTTCTACTGCCTACGAAAATATTAGAGGTTTCTTAATGGTTAGGAAACCTCTAACTAAGCTTAAAACTAGCTTATATGCAATTTCAGGACAAAGCAAGATTAACTAAGCTAATTACAATCTCCAGCTAAGCAGAAGGTTAAAGACTAAACTCATCCCTAAGCACCTCAATTAGCTTTAACAAGGATGCTTGCACATAAGAAAGAGAGAAAAAGGTTGTTGGGAACATCCTCTTTACGGCAAGCCCATTTGAATGCACTTGTCTTTTCTTCCTTGCTTGCTAGTGGTTGCACACTTTACTAGGCCCAAAAGTGGTTATGATGGTGTTTCCAACTACCCTTAACTAAAAATAGTGTGTCAAGATTTGATTGGAGGGCTGAAAAATGGGAATAACCAACTAAACAACCAACTGGGTGCAAGGGCTGGAATTGCTCAGTTTTTGTGTAGCTCCTGTCTCTTACTTTTAACTAAGTTAGCCTTGACTTCCTTGCTTGGGGGGTAACTTCAGAATTTGTACAAATAGCCCCTATTGAGAAAACAAGGTTAAATCAGCTTTAGGTTGCTAAAACGCACATTGAATAGAACAAAGCAGTTGAGGGTCTAATCCAGCACTGTTTGTAAAAATGCCTTGATTCTTCACCTTGCACCTGGTTTAGCTGGAATTTCTTGGCTGGTCTTTGATAGTTAACTTCTTGGGGAATCAAAATATGCAAAAATAATGGAATCAGACCTCAAGGAGGCCTAAGTAATTTTGAGCACAAAATCGGGCTTCTTCACTTATTTTAACCCGGGACCTTCTGTTTGTGACCCTAGCAAAATGTGGGTCATTCTTTGGACTTTGGCTAGAAAATGTAGACTACCTTAATTGAATTGGACCTCCACATTAGGCTAGCATGATGGACCTCCATTAGAATGCTATTTGACTTATGTAACGTCCCTACTAGTTTCCAGAGATGCACAATTTCTGTATTCTTTGATTTGGTTAAACATTGTATGGAGATTTTCGTGGATGATTTTTCTATATTTGGATCTTCTTTTGATAACTGTTTGCCCAATTTGCGAAAAGTTTTGAAAAGGTATGGGGCAAAGCATTTGACCTTGAATCAAAAAAAAGTGCCACTTTCTGGTGAAAAGAGGGATTGTCTTAGGCCTTATTATTTCTAGTGATGGTATTGAGGTTGATATGACCAAGATTGATTTAATTGCTAATCTTCCCCCTCTCACGTTTGTGAAAGATCTTTTCTTGGACATGCTGGATTCTATTGCAGATTTATTAAGCACTGTAAGAAGATGGCTAAACTGTTGTCCAACCTTCTAGCTAAGGATGTTCCCTATCACTTCTTTGTGGAGTATTTAGAAGCATTTACGAAGTTGGAGGAAGCCCTAACCATTACTCCTATTCTACATCCTCTCGTCTGGGGCGAGCCTTTTGACTTGATGTGTGATGCCTCTGACAATGCTATTGGGTTTAGTTTAGAATTGGGGTTAGTTTAGAACGACGTATTGATAAGAAACCCCAGTTGAGGTATTATGATAGCCACACATTAAGTGATGCTATATGAACAATACTATGACTAAGACAGAGTTCTTTACTATGGTCTTTGCTTTTGAAAAGTTTAGACCTTACTTGATTGGTTCTCATGTCATTGTTTTTACTAATCATGTTACACTTAGGCACATTCTTTTAAAAAGGAATGATAAGCCTAGGCTTATGAGCAGTTATTTGTGCTTTAGTTTGACCCTTGGTATGCTGATATTATGAACTATCTTGTTACTAGCATAATTCTTGAGGGTTGGAATAAGCATGATAGGGATAGATTTGTTCACTTAGTGAAATTCTATATTTCGCATAATCCTTATTTGTTCAAGTATTGTTCTAATCAGATTGTTAAGAGATGTGTCTCAGAGCATGAGGTTAGGAGTGTCTTGTCTTTCTGCCATGACCAAGCCTGTAAAGGGCACTTCACTAGGAAAACGATAGCAACAAAGGTTCTTCAATGTGAATTTTATTGTCCTATGTCATTCAAAGATGCCCATGAGTATTGTTGGAGATGCCCTAGATGTAGCAGTTAGGTCACATCACTAGGAGGGATATGATGCCCCTCAACCATCATTGTAGTAGAGATCTTTGATCTGGGGGGTGTAGACTTTATGGGACCGTTCCAATTTATTTTGGGAATGAATATATTTAACTAGCTGTTAATTATGTCCCTAAGTGGATTGAGGTTATCCTCCTGAGCACTAATAAGGCTAAACTTATGGTGAAGTTTCTAAGGGAAAACATTTTTTCTAGGTATAGCATGTCCCATGCTATTATTAGTGATCAGGGTACATATTTTGGCAACCAATCTTGTGATTCGTTGATGAGATGGTACTTTATTGTCCATAAGCTAGCAACTCCTTATCATCCCCAAACCAGCATGAAGGTTGAGCTCTCTAATAGGCAGATGATACGGCCGCAAGTGCACGGTGGCATTATAGCAAATCAAAGCCGTCTCCTAGAAGGATTGGATAAGGTTGATCCATTTAGGCTTTATCCCCTTAAGATATGCTAAGCAAATCCAAATTTGAGAATGAAATTTAACTATGCTACTTATCTAATGTAATATGTAAACAATCAAGCAATTTAATCAAATTAAGTAATTTTCCAACCCAAGAATTAATCAAGCGCCTTTTCTTTAGATGGGTAATTCCAAAATTGATAATCAATTTATCAAAGCGCTCTCTCAAGGTGGAATGAAATTCTTTAATCTAATCAATTACCATTTCTTAAGGGTTTTTGATTAATCTAAGAGCATTAAGAATGCGATCATCAAATTTAAGGATTTCTTAAACGGTAAGTCTTTCTCAAGATCCCATGCACGTAAGCCGAATCTTAGTTTTTCAATATTTAGCTTCACCTTTCAATTCCTTACCAGATGTCTAAAGCAAGTAAAAAATTGATCATGTTTCTTACTAGCAAATCAACATCTAATATTCAACAGAATAAACCCAACAAATGCAAAGCACTTTTAGATTAAAACAAGAATTGATTCATTCACAAGAATTCAAGATTCAACAGAATAAACCCAACAAATCCAAAGCATTTTTAGATTAAAACAAGAATTGATTCACTCACAAGAATTCAACTCAATCCTAAGATTAAAAATCTAAAACTTAACATAAAAATCAGTAATAATCTGAAAGCATAAAAATCTAAAGAGAATAGAGAAAAGAAGGGAGAGGAATTGCTCAGCCAACACACGCTTGAACTGTTGTTGCAAATTCGATCCAGAACGTCACCTTCACTTGTTCTCAATTCTCTCTAAATCTAAATCCTAATATAATTAAAATGGAATAGAGTATGGATAAAATGGAATGGATGATCATGGATTGAGGATGCAAACAACCTCTTTTATAGCAAACTGCTGGAAGTTGAACAGACACAAGAAAACAAATAGCCTCGGGAGAAAGAGGACACCGCAGACCGTGGCCTTCACCACAGACTATCCGTGGTGGCCACTGGCTCGACATTCTTCTGTTCTTTCTTCCTTTCACGAGTACGGCAACTCAACGGTGTCCGTGAGAAGTCAAAATATATTTAGTTGGGATCGAATCTAGGGTAAAATGGTTCAAAACCTTGTAAACATAGAAAAGAACCATACCCAAGCATAAAACGGAAAAGTAGTATAAATTATAATATAAAGTACACAATCCTCCCTAAAAATGGCACAAAAGGACCCTAGAATTATATAACTTTAAGCACTTATCAAACTCTCCCATGCTTAAATCGTTGCTTGTCCTCAAGCAAACACTAGAGAAAATGAACAATGGGAGATGCATTTAAGACTCTAAACATGACAACCTTATTAAAGTATACACGTCATAGCATATCACAAAAGCAAGAGTATTAATCAATAGAAACCAAAAATAGTCCACAAAACATTTCAAAATTAGTAGGAGGAGAAGGTTTTCGAAAAAGTATGAGACCACAAGCTTGATATCAAACTTGATCAGCCCCAAAGAATCACAAAGCACGTCATGCAAGCACATAAAATTGATTAGAGCCAAATGGACCAATAGAACCTTACTTTTGGGAAATGTGGAACACTCCTGCTCATTTGTTTGAAATACAGCATAGGTTCACTCAAGATTCATTTCAAAAATGCAATCTACCATATGCTTGCCAAGACTCTCAAATTCTCGACCACTAAAAATGCAACGTGCACATGACAATCAAGAGGACTTTATATGGGTTCTATTGTGGGTTGGAAGGGTTAAGGGAAAAGAGTGGACAAATGTAATTAGGCAAGGCGGAGCCACTAGCCAAACGACTAGAGAGCAACCAATCAAAGCACCAAGCAACCAATAAGTTAACCAACACTCCAAACTCCAATAATTCAATGAACATACCTCATGAATCATGCAGGAAATGAGTTGATAAAGAAAGGAACCCAAACTATTTACATGCCTAGTGCCAATCACTTAGTTTTTCTTTTCTGGTTTTGTTATGAGAAAAACAAAATGCTTAGTTAAATCTATCAAGAAAAACCCAATATTCGACAGTAGTCCCCGAAAACGGCGCCAAAAACTTGGTACGATCGCAAGCACGCGGTGGCATTGTAGCAAATCAAGGTCGTTTACCACAAGGACTACGTTGATCTATTGGATTTTATCCCCTCAATATAGGCTAAGCGAATCCTAAATTTGAGAATAAAACTTAACTATGCTACTTATCTAATCTAATAGGTATACAATCAAGCATTTTAATCAAATCAAGCAATTTTCTAACCTAAGAATTAATCAAGCGCCTCTTCTTTAGAAGTATAATTCTAAAACCGATAATCTATTTATCAAACCCCTCTTTTAAGGTGGAATGAAATTCTTAAATCTAATCAACTACCATGTCTCAAGGGTTTTTTTATTAATCTAAGAGCATTAAGAATGCAATTATCAAATTTAGGGGTTTTTTAAATGTTGATATTTCTCAAGATCCCATACACGTAAGTCGAATCTTAGTTTTCCAACATTTAGTTTCACCTTTCAGTTCTTTACCAAATGTCTAAAATAAGTAAGAAATTATTAATTTTCATACTAGTGATCAATGTCTAAGACTCAATAGAATAAATCCAACAAATCCAAAGCACTTTTAGGTCAAAATAAGAATTGATTCATTCACAAGAATTCAACTCAATTCCAAGATTAACAATCCAAAACTTAACATAAAAATCAATAATAATCTGAAAGCATAGAAACCTAAAAAAAAAAAGAGAAGAGAACAGAGCGGAATTGCTCAAGCGATGCACTCTTGAACCATCATTGCAAACCCGATCCAAAATCCTTGCAATCTTCACCTTCACTTGCACCCAACTCTCTCCAAATCTAAATCGCAATCTAATTAGAATGGAATGGAGCATATAGAAAATGGAATGGATGGGCTCATGGATTGAGAATGCAAACAACCCCTTTCATAGCAAAACTGCTGGAAGTAGAACAAACGTGAGAAACCAAATAGCCTCGGGAGAAAGAGGACACCATGAATCGTGGCCTTCACCACAGACCATCCATAGTGGTCACTAGCTCGACATTCTTTTGTTCTTTCTTCCTTCCATGGGCAGGGAAACTCAGGGGTGCCCATGGAGAGTCAAAATATACTTAGTTAGGATCAAATATGGGGTGAAATAGTCCAAAACCCTACAGACACAGAAAAGAACCATATCCAAGGGTAAAACGAAAAAAGAAGTATAAATTAGAACACAAAGTACACAATTTTCTCTAAAAATGGCATAAAATAACCCTAAAATGATGCACACTTTAAGCACTTATCAGCAGATCAAGCTGATTTTAGAGAAAATTGTCAACATGAATAGGAAGGATTGGGCTGACAAGCTTATTAATGCTTATGGGCCTGTAGGACGACTTTGAAGACAACCTTAGGTATGTCACCTAAGAGGGTGGTCTACAAAAAGCTTGTCATCTCCTAGTTGAGCTTGGGCATCAGCCTTGGTGGGGGGTTAGGACCCTCAACTGTGATCCTACTATAGCTGGAGAAGAGAAGAGGTTGTAGTTGAGTGAGTTATAGGAGTTCAAGTAGAGGCATATGAGAGTGTTATATTGTCTAAGGAGAGGGCAAAGTTGGTTCATGACAAGGGATTCTTAGGAAGGGCCTTGCCCTATGCATAAAAGTACTCTTGTATGATTCGAGGCTTCACCTATTCCCAGGTAAGCTCAGATCCTATTAGATAGGTCCTTTTGTTATTACTCATATATTTCCTTACAGTGCTGTTGAGATGCAGGATCATACTTCTGGAGCTAAGCAAAGGTTAACGATCAAAGATTGAAACAATTCATAGAGCTCCCCACAGAGAAGGAAGTGGAGTGTCTGATGCTCCATAAACCACCTAGTGATTTCTGATGGGTGGTGAGGTAGTTCAGATACATTTACTATCCAATGTGATGTTGTCATTATATCCCTTGTATACGGTGTGTATATTTCTTTTATTTCTATCTTTTCTTTTATGTTGTGCCCTAGATGCTCATTTTCCCACAATGCAGACATTGTGTGATCTTGGTGTGGGTGAGGGGAAGCTATGCTTCAAAAAAAAACCCTTAAAAAAAGGGAAACTTTTTGAAAAACTAAAAAGATTTTCTATCTTTGTGTGATTTTGGGTTATAGTATCTCGATTAACTGTGGCCCCTCGTGATATGTTCTTAATTTGTATATAATAAAGTGTACATGATAGACTTTAA
>NCQT01080611.1:0-11337 GCA_002740465.1 Stenocereus thurberi | reverse complement strand
ATCCAAACTTTTCATATATTATTAAACCTTGGGATGTCTAGTATCAATAATGATAAATTGGCCCATAGAAAACCAAGCCTCATGGCCCAAAAACAACCAGAACCGTGACCCACCCAGCTTAGGTCCTAATCTGCGTAGTTAGATAAAACTTGCTGACTATGCATCTAAATGGAGCCTAATGGCCGATTTCTTACTAGATGGGTTTATATACACCACGAAGTTACCCCCTTCAGAAACAAGCTACCTGGCTTGCCACTAAGCGTGCTTAAAATCATTTCAAAAGATAGCTTGTGCGGGTACTAAGGCAGCCAGTTGAGTGCCTTGCAATTTTCCTTCTTGGTTGGGTTTTCTGACACGTCCTACTTGTTCACGAAGGCACTTACTAAGCTAGTGGACACATGGCACACAAGCATGAAGGACAAGTGGTAGACATGTGTCAAGGAGGCCTCAACTTCTTTATGGCTAAGTTTACTTAACCAAGTGGGTTTGCTGACACCTCAAACTTGCATATATGGATGCTTACACATGCATAAAGGCAACTAAGATTTAAGTAGAAGCTTAGGCTAAGTGAATTTAATGTTAATCAATTGTATTACATCACTCATCTTTCGTACTTATATTAATTAATCATGCTTCATAATCTAGCTTAGTTTAGATTAGCTTAAACCTTTTTTAAATGTGAACTAACCTATTAGAGGTACTTGAATGTGAAGGAGGACATATGAACTTGTATAAATAGCTTAGATATTTCATTTTGTAATCAGTTGATGCTGAAGTGAGAACTAAAGTTAAGCATTGCTCCTTGAAAGTGTGTGTTAAATACTCTACTTGCTTATCTCTAATTAGGCCGATTAGAGTGGTAATCAAGTAATTCTTAATTTGGTCTTACATGGTGTTTCTGTATCCTAAATATAGTCAAGGGCCCTGAATTTGTTTATGGTGGTGTTTCTGTATCCTTAAACAAGCTTAGTTTTCAACTAGATTGGTCTTTAGTGGTATTTCTGTATCTAATTTAGTTTTCTATCCTTTTACCCTTTATTTCCCACTTAGAATCTATTGATTCTAAGCACATATCGCCCTACGTTTAAGCCTTGATTACACCAAGTCTAAACGTATTTCATCACTTAAACACAATCCAATTAGGTTTGGTTTAAGTTATCTCCCCCAAAACATCTAAATCCTCAAAACCATACCAAATGGTCAGTGAGCACCAAGGTTAACCCGTGGCACTCACCACGGTCCGTGGTGGCCTTGTCCTCCTTGTTTGCTTCTTACATCCTTGGTTGCTTGTGGCTTGCACTGGGTCGTAATTGTTTGAAAGATTACATTAGTTTATAACTTAATATCCACCTAAAGTGAGCATGAGCATGATCTTCTAAGGTAAATTGGGTATAGCTAACCCTTAATGGATCCATTAACTTTTGTATCAGAGCAAGTTTAGATCCTCGCCTGAAACCACGCCTGCATATACGCCCTCAAACACAAGCCCCAAACACATGCCTAAGCACAAACCCGATTTGATCTCAAAATCAACTATGAGTGCTAGTATGAGTTTAGAGGAGAGATTCAAAGCAATGATGAAGAATTATGAGTTTATATTAACCTATAGTGAAAAGCTCCAAAATCAGAATGGATATTTTAGGCACTAATTAGGAGAGAAGACGAAACTGAAATAGAAGGGGCTAGCAAGTGTCTCTGGTTCTGATTAAGACATTACTAGTAATAAAGGAAGAAAGTTCTTAGAATCCTATCATAAGAAGGAGCCTCCTAGGAGACCAAGAAGAGAAAAGAGATAACTTAACCTTAAGGATCATGAAGTTAAGGTTCCAAAGTTTGAAGGGAAACTTGATCCTGATGAATCCTTAAAATGGCTTTACAATGTTGAAAGAATCTTTTATTACCACAAAATCCCTAAGGAAATTAAGGTTAAGCTTGTTGCTCTTAGGATGAGAAAGTATGCCTCAATTTGGTGGACTGGCTTGGGTGCTATGCGAGTTAGAAGGAAAAAGAGCAAAATCCAAACCTGGGAGAAGATGTGATCTAAACTTAGAAACCATTTTTTGCACCTTTCATACCTTCATGATAAGGAGTGTAATCAAGCTCACATAGCTAAACATCAACAAAAAGCCAAATCATGTAAGAAAGATTTCCCTGAACCAGTAGTTATACCCCCTTCCCTCCCACAAAAAGAAGTGCTTGAGCCCGTGGTTATACCCCTTTCCACCCATAAAAGGACTTAGCTTCAAAAAAAACCAAATTGCTTTGGACGCTAATAAGGAGGTTATCAAAGAGGTAAATGAAAATGATGATGAAGATGGAAATGTAGTGTTGGTTTTGAGTGATCTTAATGGCACCGAAGAAGAGACTTTAAGTTCTGATGAGCTTAATGATGAAAAGGGTAGCAATGAATCTACTCTCATCCTAAACAGTCCGCCAAGGTTTGAGTTAGAGCAAGAGGACATTGAATCTGAGCTTCAACATGGAACTGAACCCTGCAACCAGGAATTAACCTTGGAGAATCAAGAAGTGGTTGTGCAGAAGGTGGATGAAAAGGAGATACAGGAACTAACATTAGAGAATCGAGAAGAGGTTGCAGAGAAGGTGAAGGAAGAGGAGAAACTGATCTCGAGAGAAACCTTGAGTGAATTTCATGACTTGGGTGAGCAAAACGAAAGTGAAGGTGCTTACAAGTCATTACATTCCATGAACAACTCACCAAGGTTTGAGTTCAAGCAAACAAAGATTGAGTATAAGCTTCAAGAAGAAAACAAGCAATTATACTCATCACTTGCTTATGATAAACCCTTGAAAAAGGTATTTTACCATGAGTTAGTTAAGTCCAAAATTCAGAAAACCAAATCCTCCAACCAAGCCATAGCAAAAAAACAAAAGAGGAGGCTGATTTTTTAGCCAGATTTGTTGGAGAAAATTTGAAAATAATTTTTTTCTAATAAGGGGAGGATCATGTAGATCGTTTTGTGGTCCTCAATTAGCCCTAATTGATTTTTTTGAGTTCATGCACAAATCGACTTATGCATCTACTTCACTAAGCCTCCAGGAGGTTTAGAGCTTTTTCTTTTGGTTAAGATGTTAATTGACATCCTTAACTTTCAAAACATGCCAAAAGAGTCAAGTTAAAACCAAGATAGCATGGGAATTGTTAAGCCCTAAACTAAACACTTTTCAATTTAGGTTATTTTGAACCGTTTCCAGTTTTAAGTTGATTCGTCAACTTAAACTTAATATAACATTTATTTTTTTGCCAAGAGAGTTTATTAACATTCTAATAAACCTAATTATGCAATTAAATCAGTTTGAAGATAAGTAATTTTGTCCAAATTCTCAAGCTACAAAACAGCCCCCATGGTTTTACATCTACAGATTCAACCTGGTTTTGTGCCTTGAATTACTTAAGTCTTTGGATGGTTTAAGTCCAAAATATTTATATATTATTAAACCTTAGGATATCTAGTATCAAGCATGACAAATTAGCCCATAGAAAACCAAGCCTCACGGCCCAAAAACAACTAGAACCATGACCTACCCAATTTAGGTCCTAATCTATGTAATTAGATTAAACTTACTGATTAGGCATCCACATGGAGCCTAATGGCCAATTGCTTAATGCAGGGTTTGTTTACATATCGAAGTTATTCACCCATCAAAAACACGCCACCTAGCTTGCCACTAAGCGTGCTTAAAATCACTTGCAAAAGACAGCTTGTGCAGGTACTAAGGTAGCCAATTGAGTGCCTCACAGTCTTCCTTCTAGGTTGGGTTTTCTGACACCTCCTACTTGATAACTAAGGTTCTTACTAAGCTTGTGGACACATGGTAAAGAAGCATAGAGGACAAGTGGCAGACGCGTGTCAAAGAGGCCTCAACTGCTTTATGGCTAAGTTTACTTAACCAAGTGAGTTTACAAAACCAAGTGGGCTTGCTGACACCTCAACCTTGCATACATGGATGCTTACACATGCATAAAGGCAACCAAGAGTTGATTAGAAGCTTAGGCTATGTGACTTTAATGTTAATCAATTGCATTACATCACTCAACTTTTGTACTTAGCCTAATTAATCATGCTTTATATTCTAGCTTAGTTTAGATTAGCTTAAACATTTCCTAAACATGAAGTAACTTATTAGAGATGCTTGAATGTAAAGAAGGATGTTTGAACTTGTGTAAATAGCTTAGATTTACATTTTATAATCAGCTGATGTTGAAGTCAAAACTAAAGTTAATGCTTTACTCCTTGAAAGTGTGTGTTGAATACTCTACTTGCTTATCTCTAATTAGGCTTATTAGAGTGGCAATCAAGTGAGTCTTAACTTGGGTATAGGTGGTGCTTCTGCATCCTAAACATAGTTAAGGGCCCTAAACTTGTTTATGTTGGTGTTTTTGTATCCTTAAATAAGCTTTATTTTCAACTAGATTGGTCTTTAGTGATGTTCCTGTATCTAAAGATTGGTTTAGTTTTCTATCCTTTTACCCTTTATTTCCCACTTAGAATCAATTGATTCTAAGCACAAATATCCCCCTATGTTTAAGCCTTGATTACACCAAGTCTAAACGTATTCCATCACTTAAACACAATCCAATCAGGTTTGGTTTAAGTTATCTCCCCCAAAACATCCAAATACTCAAAATCGTACCAAATGGTCAGTAAGCACCATGGTTGGCCCATGGCATTCACCACGGTTTGTGGTGGCCTTGTCCTCTTTGTTTGCTTCTCACTTCGTCCTTGGCTGTTCGTGGCTTGCATTGGGTCATAATTGCTTAAAAGATTACATCAGTTTATAACTTAATATCCACCTAAAGTGAGCATGACTATGATCTTCTACTGTATCCATTCTTGGATTAACTTAAACTCTCAAATTGAGTATAGCTTAACTCTTGAGAGGTACATCAATGGGAGAGTTCGATGAATGCTTAGATTTTACTTCATTTTGGGGTGATTTTGCTGCATTTTTAAGGGGATTTATGAACGTTATGTCATAATCTACATTCCTATTCCCATTTTACACTTGGGTATGGTTCTTTTCTGTGTTTTATAGGCTTTTGGATCTCTTTACGCTTGCTTTAGCCCCCAATTAAGTATGGTTTGACTCCCCACAGATGCCTCTAAGTCACTATGCCCGTTGAGGAAAAGAAGAGCCAGAGAATTTTGAGACAGAGGTAACCATGAACGCTTTATAGTGAAGGCCATGGTCTGTGATGAAACTAAATCTACTTGCCTTGTCATCTTCCTTGGTCTTGTGGCTGAGGATGCTCAGTTTCAAGTTTATAAGAGGTTGTTTGACTACAGAAAAGAAAGGACAGATCTCACTGCACTCATCTCTCTCATATTGTTAATTAGGTTTAGGATTCTTAGTTTGTATTTCTTTAGAGTTAGAGAAGAACATTGAAGGAAAGATTTAGCTTTGTAGGTTTAAAGATTTAGATACCAATGGAGAATCACCATTTGTTGCTATGTTTTCTATCCTCTTGCAATTTTCTTGAACTTTTGTTTTAGATTGCTGTTAATTTTGAATATGAGTGAGTTGTTTGTTTAATCTAGGGACTTGTTAGCCAAAGTATTGATGTTGGATTCTTAATCTTTAATTCTTGAGCTTATTTTGTGGTGGAATGATTGAATTCTACCTTATCATTAAAGTGTGTGAGTGAATTTTGGCTACAGTTGTTTGCTTATGCTAGATAGTTGAATGAAGTACCGAAAGGAGAAACTTCTTATTTGACCAACAAGTTAGGACTTTATTTTGCAATACTTAAAAGAGATTTGCTTGTTTAGAGGAAACTTTAGTGATTCAAAAACCTATAACTTGAAGGAATGTTCATTGAATTAGTTTAGGCAATTCAGTGTATTTTAAAAGAAATTACTGAATTTTAGATCGATTGCTTCTATTTCAATCGTCCAATCTAAGTCAACTGCATGGATACAACTCTTTACTAGATGACATAATTTCTTAAATATTTTAATTCAATTGAATTTTCTAGTAGCAAATTTGCGTAATTCGAGCAACCCATTGAAACTTGTTTGCTTGGCTTTTTATTATAGGTCAAAACTCAATAGATTATATTTGGTCTCTTTGGGATGATATTAAAACTATACTAAAAAACTCGAGTGCTTACGGTAGAACCATACTTTCTCACCTCCTCTTGGCTCCCCATCACTTTCCCTCTCTGAGTGATCAACCCTCTGATGTCCTCTCTCTGATGTTTGGAATGGTACTTGTAGTGAACTAGTTGTTATAGTTTCTATATTACACATTAGATTGTGGAACTTTATGATGAAAATAAAATTTAGTGAAGAATTTCATATTTTGTATAACGAAGGTTTAAGGGTTAGATCTGACTCGATGACCAAATGATACTCATAAGGTTAGGACCAGGGTCAAGGGTATGCTGACCTGCATGAGGGTCAGATTGGGTTAGGACTAAGAAAACCTGATTTGTCAACCCTCTCAACCCAACCCTTAACTTGACTTGAATCTCAATTTGATTAGGTCTACCCATGCTCCTATGCTACCATTATACAAATAATAATTGTATACTATTATATTTGGTATGATGTGTAAATGATTTGGGTTTTAGGGGCAATGCTTTTGGTTTTACATCATGTTAGAAATATTAGATTACTATGATGTTTTAATTGCTCTTCATGTAATTTGCTTAGTATGGAGCTTTATTTACTAGACTTGTACTACGTTATTAGTTTGGTTGTATTAGCCTACTTAGACTCAACATCACCTACCCCATCCCCAAACATGTTTTAACACTTTCTTAAAAGTGGTGTAGGATTGGTTTGGTACCCTGGGGTGTGTAAACCATGGAGGCTTTTGTTCCCTCCTTTAACTTGCTTAGTGGGGGTGTTATTAACAACAATAAGTACTTTGAGTGAGTAACTTATGGAGGAAGTATTATGAATATGCCCAATGATGTATGTTATAGGTTGTTTAATTTGCTACTTCTTGCTTAGCGCAATAATTCAAGTGGCCCATAATGAAGTTCTTTCTAAGGAAAGGAAAAAAATACCCTACTTTTCTAATTCCTAAGCCTCCTAGAGTTAATTTAGTCTTATGTTAGCATAATGGACTGCTTAAAAGAGTGCGAGTGATGTATATTCCTCTAATGGGAGAGGGTTATTACACAATTTAGCCCTAACTTTTTGGGTGCTTTCCTCTTACTTTTATGCTTCTCAATACTAAGTCAGTAAGCCTCAACGGTTGATGATTTGCCCTTCCATTGTAAGCCCTGGTGATTCTTGCCATGTGAAGTTATGTTTTGAATGTAGCTTTGTCCCTTACTTCTGGCAATAGATTTATGGCTTCCATTTATTCCTATTCGTTTTATAGTGGTTCACACCTCTTCTTCTCATACTAATAGCACCAACTTTCTACATGTCTTAGGGCTTCTAAACCACATGCCAACATGAGGTATATGACCTATTGAGGTCTTGATAGTTGATCCAATAGACCAGAGAATGCCTTGAAGTTCATCCGCCAATGCCTTTTTGAAACCCTCAACTTTCTTTGTAAGGCCTAGATATTAAGCTTATTTGCAACTTATTTGCAATGGGTTACCTACCATTGTTAACTCCCATGCTCTTAGAAAATCCATACCTTGTAACCACATATTTCCATATAAAGTCTATGGCTTTCTGTTGTGTTATTGTAACCCTGGCTTAACTTCTATCCACTTTGTAAAGTAGTCCACCATTATAAACAAGAACATTTTCCATCTACAGGCTTATGGAAAAGGTCATAGGATGTCCATTCCCCACCTTGCAATGGGTATTGCTTTAATAACGCTAGACACATTTGTGGTAGCTACATGTATTTTAGGATAGAACGATTACCACTTCTCACACTTTCTAATATAAGAAAGAGCATCTTTGAGCAATGTATGCCTATAAAACCGTACTCCTAGGACTTTTCCTGCAAACATTCCACCCTTTAGATGTGATCCACAACATCCTTCATGGATTTTAGCCAGGATGTAACATGCTTTTTTTATTTTTGTCTACACACTTCAGTAAGGTTTAGTGTATCCCCTCTTGTAAAGTCCTCCTTAGAATAGGCAAAATCAACTGGTATTTTACTAAGGTTTTTGGCTTCCTTTAGATCTTTTAGAGTTTTCTGCTCTCCAGGTACCCCACAATTTGATTCGTCCACATCTATCACAGGCACCTGTTATTGTATCTATGCTTTTTATCTCATGATTGCCAAAAAGTAATCTTAATATGGGCTGAACTTACCAATTTACAAATAGCATTAGCTTGGTGATTCTTTAATCTTACAGTGTGAGTTACGTCAAACTGAGGGAAACGTTTTAAGGATTACTGAATTTTGGCTAGGTACTTAACCATCTATTTTCCCTTAACTTCAAACCCAACTTTTATTTAATTCATAGTAAGCTGTGAATGAAGGCTCTTACATTTTTTGGCTCTACATCTTATAAATCTCCAACTTACTATCATCGCTACATACTATGTCTTATTATTAGTTGTTGTAAATGTAAACATTAAGCTATACTCATACTTTTCTCCCTCTAGAGAGATTAGGATGATGTTAGCCCTTAATACATTCTGTGTAAAGGAACCATCTGCATAGATTGTCTACGACTATTTACTCTAGTTATAAGCTCTAATATTTGAATAGACATTCAACCAAGAAATGAAACAGGACATGTGGCTTGATTGCTATCCTGAGGTTGTATTCTGTATTAAACTTGCACGGCTCTACAACCCATAACAACATTCTTCCTAGGTAGCTATATTTTTGCATTATCCTCCTTAATGGTTAATCACTTAACAAGATGTCCTTCAAAATACAGCCTTAGTTTTCTAGCTATTGTGATCAAGTGCAAGACTAACTTCTCAACATTGGATCATTTAGCTCTAGACAAGTCAAGACATTGCTCATAAAATAGATAAACATCTACCTGTTGTCCTCTTCTCATACCAGCACTTTGTTAATAGTTGAAACTTATACTGAAAGATACATTATGGGATCCTCCTTAGGCCTAGTATTAGACAATAAAATTATGGGATCCTCCTCAGGCCTAGTATTAGACAATAAAATTATCTCATATAGATATTGCTTGACCCATGATAATTCATATTTTTATGTGAGATTTTACTCCCACATGACCTATTTTTTAAAGTCTTTGAGATGCATTTCTAAGAGAAAATAAAACATTATTTTTATGATTTTCAAATGAGCAAAAATTGAATTTGAGTGTAAAATTGACAAGTTCATTCGTTTTCTTCAAGACCTAAAGTCCAATTTCTCGAGCGTGTGGGCCTAATCTTACCAACACGCAACCCATCAGCTACTTCCTCACACTACTGCCTCATGTCTGGGCCTATGTTCTACTGCCCAGCAAGAAGACCCAGCTTCCCTCATATCTCTTTTCCTTCCTCATCTGAGCTTGTCAGCCACTGTCCATCAGTTGCACCCCAATGAATGTCATATTTGCATAGGAGTTTATGAGTATTTGGAAGTCATTTTAGGGGATTAATATGGTTAATTGTATGATATATGCCCCTATTTCTACTAATACGCTTGGTTTCACTTGTTTTGAGAGTTTTTATACATTTTTGACTTTGCGAACCAAGTTATGTGAGTAGTATGAGGATTTTTGAGGCCTTAAGGATCAAAGAAGATAGCAAAAGATTCCCAAAGGACCCAACACAATCAAACCATAGCCAGAACTATGGTTCAGGGAGATCTAAGTGAAGTAGCAGAACAACTAAGGAAGAGTCACAGGACAGAGGGCCCCATGGCCTGTCCGTGGTGGCGGCCACCGCCTGTGGTGGTCCCCATAGACTAACCGTGGTCATCCCTGTTCCCTCAAGATCGCTAGTTCTCTTCGTGGCTGTTCGCGTTCCATGTGCATGGTGGTTTTGCATACTTAATTTCAACCATAAAATTCCATTTTTACTGCTTCATTCAACCTTATTCTATCTCCACATTCCATTCCATTCTACCTAGATTATGATTTTAGATTAGAGGAAGAGAGAGTGAATTGAAGTGAAGATTTACAAGGATTCTAATCGGGTTTCCAACAGCGGTTCAGGCACGATCATGGCTAAGCATTTCTTTTCTCTTCTCTTCTTTTGTCTTTTCCCATTTTAGATTTATGTTTTGCAATTTGATTATATTTTGTTGTTTGATTTTGGTTTTATGCAAATACTAGTTAAGTTCTTGATCTGGTGTTAATCTCTTTGAGTATTTTGGAATTGCTAGATTGTTGCATCGAATCTTAGATGTTTATTGTCTTGTAAGAAGTTTGATTCCTTTCTTGCATGTATTGGGCATTGGATGAAGAATTGAAAGGTGAAATTTGATACTAGAACCCTAGAATTTGACTTGATTGTGTGGAATCTTAAGAAAGTCACACCAATTAAGGAATCACAAATTTAATAATCGCCGCCTAATGAATCTAAACAAGTCGAGAACCCTTGAGAAATGATATTTTGGCTACATTTAGCTATTTCACTTCAGCTTGAAAGAGGAGTGTGATACTTCGACTGTCGGTTTTAAAACAACCAATCGAGCAAGAAGTGCTTGATTGACACATAAATTGAAAAATTGCTTAATTCCTTGAGTATTTATCCATTAGATTAGATAATATATTAGTTTAGTTTCAATCTTAAATTTTGATTCACTTAGCCTATCATAAGGGGATATGACCCAGTAAATCAACTTAGACCTTATACGAGACAACCTTGATTTGCTATAATGCTACTGTGCACTTGCCGCCCCTATCACACCCGGCCCTCTTCCTTTCTCACTCCCTCACATGTTGTGCATGTTCCTTTGCACAGCTCACAGCCCAAATTAGCCTTCCTAGCCTATCTCTCTCTCTCTCTTCCCTCACTTACACGTTGGGCCTATTCTGGTCGTCCATCTCTTGCGGCCAAGAGTCCCAACCTAGCTGCAGCCGCCTGTGCCTGCTCTGTTCCAGCACATGTCACACCAGCAACTGAGTGTTTGTAAGTAAGAAGAAGCTAACCCAGTCAAAACTAATTACTCAAGATTAATTCTTAGTGAAAGAGTAGCCTTTTCTCATGCAACAACACTGTAACAACTAAAGAATTGTTTTAAATTAATTTTTCTAACAAATTTAGAGTTGTAAGAGGGGTATAGAACTTGTATAAAAGGGGGTTAAGGCTAGCGCAAATTCACTCATTGACCTGTCCAAGCATCCAAGCATTCCTCCATTTCCTCATCTTCTACCTTCCAATTTTTTTAAAGAGTAGAGAGTCTTTTGTAAGACAATACCATTTAGGTTTGAGTTTAGAAGAAAATAAGTTTTATTAGCTATTTTTCTCT
>NCQT01080586.1:1731-13108 GCA_002740465.1 Stenocereus thurberi | reverse complement strand
AATCCACACAAACTCCTTTCAAGCTTATAATTTTTTTTCCTAAAAGTTCTCGAAACAGCTAGACTGGTAAGAAAGATTTGGCAAGAGACACTCTTTCATCGAATATGCACATTGAAAAGCTTGAATGTACGATGCATTACTAGAATGTGACTATGCTCCATTTGCAATTTCATTTAAACTATATTCACAACAAATTCATAGAATATATGCAGGTTATGTACATTTAAAAACTTTCTTCTTTTCTCAAAAACACTTTAGTTGGCCCCTTGAGGCTCGTATCCCTTTTAAAAGAACTTCTTTTCTTTTTTTGAACTGCTTAGAATGGCAAAAAGCTAAATCTTCTTTTTATCAGGGACTTACTTATAACATAAAAAGATTTTATCGTGCTGGCTAGGGGAGGTCAACACCGCCCTTAAGTGAGATCGTCACTCTTAATCTACGTTAACCCCGGGGTATACGTACTTAACTTTTAGCCAAAACGCGCCTTAGCAGAGCAACTCTAACCTCGATATTATCCTCTATGGGATAACAGCTCACCCCAGGATAATCATATCCTAAGTCCAGTCCCCCTCAAGGTTTTCTTACGCGTCACACATCAGGGAACAACTCACACCAAGATAATCATATCTTGTGTCTAGCTCCCGGGAACAGCCTATGCTATCTTTGCGTCCAGCTCCCAACATTACCTTAGGGGAAACAGCTCACGCCATCTTTGCATCCAGTTCCCACCCTGAAGGTCTGGCCACTTGCCTAGCACGTTCATAGCCTTTAAAATTGCATCACATTTCTCTTCTTCAGATGCTTACTTTGTTGAAATCTTACTTTTAAACAACACGATCATAACCTTTCGAAATGTTTATAGTTCATTCGTTTTTGGCTTAAAAACTTCTTATAAGCGGAATAAGTTTGCTATCTCGTAAATTGACTTTGTAAATGGCTTAAAAGCTTCTCATAATCGTAATAAGTTTGCTAACACGTAAATCAACTTTTAAATAACGTAAAAGCTTCTTATAAACGTAAAATGTTTGCTAAATCGTAAAACGATTTAGTTTCTAACTTAAATACTTCGTATAAACGTAATAAGGTTGCTAAATCATCAAACGGCTTCGTTTCTGACTTGACAGTTTCGTATAAACGTAATAACATTGCTAAATCGTAAAACGACTTCGTTTTCAACTTAAAAGCTTCATATAAACGTATTAAGTTTGCTAAATCGTAAAACGACTTCGTATTCAACTCAGAAGCTTCATATAAATCTAATAGGTTTGCTAAATCGTAAAACTACTTCATTTTCAGCTTAAAAGCTTCGTATCAACGTATTGAGTTTGCGAAATCATAAAAAGACTTCATTTTCAACTTAAAAGCTTCGTATAAACGTAAACGTATTAAGTTTGCTAAATCGTAAAACGACTTCGTGTTCCACTCAGAAGCTTCGTATAAATGTGATAGGTTTGGTAAACCATAAAAAGACTTCGTTTTCAACTTGAAAGCTTCGTATAAACGTATTAAGTTTACGAAATCGTAAAACGGCTTCATTTTCAAGTTAAAAACTTCGTATAAACGTATTAAGTTTGCTAACTCGCAAAACCACTTTACTTTTAACTTAAAAGTTTCGTATAAACGTATTAAGTTTGCTAAATCATAAAACGATTTCATTTTTAACTTAAAAGATTCTTATCAACGTAAAACATTTGCTAGTTCGTAAAACGACTTCATTTTGTAACTTAAAAACTTCTTATAAACGTAATAAGTTGGTAATTCGTAAATCGAATCTCATTTGAAACATAAAATGCTTAACTAATGTTTAATTCAAAGTACATTTGAAATCAAAACTCAGTTGAGACTTAAGTACTTAGTTGGCAATAAGTGCAACTAGACTTGTAATCAAAGCTCATAGTAATTTAAGGTAATAAACTTATTCTAGTGTTTGATCTAGGTTTGTTTGAAATTTTCTTTTGTAAAGTCGAAGAGTGGTGCTTAAGTAAATCAAAACCTTTGATCGCTTCCAAGCTTATTACTATTCAAAACTTAAGGCATTTAGCTTATTTTAATTCAATAAGGTTTCTTTATATATTTCCAACATAAATGCTTCTTTAAAACATAATGGATCTACTAGCCCTTAAACCGAAACTCAATGGAGACTTAAGTAAGCAAATAGCATACAAATCAGCTAAACTTCATAATTAGAATCTTAAGATGCTCTTTTTCAGGTCGTTTGAATCCTTTTAAACACCAGGATAATTTATAAACAAATAATGCTTTAAACATTTTCAAATTCACTTTTAGTTCACTTTTAAATTTTCTTAATCTATCGGCTATTCAGTCGAGTCATTAACTGAATAGTTCCACGATTTAGGGCCTTTTTACACTTTAGACGTCCTAACAAGCAAATAGACGACTGATAAACTAAAAAGCATTTTCAAACGCGTAAAACAAACTTTCTAAATGACCTTTTTTTTTAAAGACGCCTAAAGTTTCAAGAATTGGTTACATAACGTCACATAGCATATCGAGGAAAAGGGATTCATACATATCCACACGATTGCGGCAATTCACAACCCTATCTCCCTCCTCACATAGCACTAGCCATAAGAACCTTAAACCACTCAATAGTTTCACCTCGAGCCATCCAACTTCCTACTCGGTTTAATATTGTCATAAACAAACCAATAATTAACCAAAACCATCATATATAAGCATAGCATTCTCATCAATAGCCCAATATATAAATTAAACGTAATTGTATTGATTTAGTGATAACTTCTAAACCGAAACGAACATGCTTTACTAATGCCTCAATTCGCCCGATTAGCATTTTTAAAATTTGAAACATGATTCAGCGCTAATAAACTGATGAATTGACAACACTAAGGTGATAATCTAATTATTATTAACTCAGCGAACTCCCAAACTATCTGGCCATTAATAATCTAACAGCAGTTTCGACATGCGATTAACCCACAATTAACATCACGTTCATAATTTTCTCAATTTCAATTCTAGGTTTATCCAAAATTGATTTCTAACCTCAATTAACATACGCTAACTAATTTAGTTAAACCGTTGAAATTAGTAATAGTGTAGGAGGAAAGGAACCTACCTTGAACCCAAGCTAGAGGTTCGATTCACAACTGTGGCTCGACTTTAGGGGCTTGAATAACTCCAATCCTTCACCTCTTGCTTACCCACGCTTGAACAGGACCCAAATCACGCCCAAATTCCTAAAATTCGAACCCCAAAACAGAGCTAGGCTCACTTACTGATTTGAGGTTGAATTGGGGTTTGAAAGCAACGATTTCTACTCTAATTTATAGGAAATTGAAGCAACTAAGAGTGGAATTACATGGCCTTACCTGGGCAAGTGCTCACGCCCCTAATTCGTCACCCAAACCACCGCAAACATGGTGCATGCATCCTAAGTTCTCACCCAAAATTCACATCAGATGGAGGCTAGCTCGTGGGGAGGTCGAATGGGTAGGTTTTGCGGCCGTAAGTGGTGAGAAATCAGCTCGAAATCGAGCTCTTGTGGTTCACCCAGGGTAGAGATGAGGGGAGGAAGAAGAAGAGCGGAGAGGGGAGAGAGGGATGTTGGGTCAGAGGGGTTTCGTGGGTAGGAGAAGGAAAAAAAGGAGGTGTCATGCGCATTTACTAAAATGCCCCTCCATCTCTTTATTTTTTTTTTTGGCCCCCAAGCTGATTCATATTTGATACCGCTAGTCTAATTCGTAACCCAAATTCTAAACCCAAATCGATAATAATATAATCCTTTATCAATTGTTCATTCCTAAATCTATCTAGGTTCGATTTAATAACATCGAACTACTTTTAAAGTTGGCAACTTAATCGTATTCGGGTTCCTACTTGAGTTAGTATCATTGAATGATTTTCAAAACTAATACCAATAATATTATTACCGGCAACAAAAATATTCTTTTTAGTAAAATCATCGCTCACATAGGTACGTAAATAATTAATTTAGCTCGTATCATTAAATAAAATAGGTTTTGTTAACGTAAAATGGCGTTGCGAACAGCTTAACAGAAAAATAAGATACGCGGGCCTTACTCATGATTTTTATTTTCTCAGATTTAGTTGAGTAATGCATGGAAATTTTCATGGATGACTTTTCTGTGTTTGGATCTTCCTTTGATGATTGCTTTCTAATCTGAGAAAAGTGTTGGGAAGGTGTGGTGAGAAAAACTTGACTTTGAACAGGGAGAAATGTCACTGTGTGGTTAAAAAGGGTATAGTCTTAGGTCATATTATTTCCGAAGATGGAATTGAGGTAGACGAAGCTAAGACTGACCTGATCATTAATCTTCCCCCTCCCACTAGTGTGAAAGAGGTGCGGTCTTTCCTTGGATATACGAGCTTTTATCGAACCTTCATTAAGGATTTCAATAAAATTGCAAAGCCCTTGTCCAATTTGTTAGCTAAGGATGTGCCGTTTTATTTTTCTAAAGAGTGTCATGAGGCATTTTCTAAGCTTAAGAAGGCCTTAACCTCTGCTCCTATTCTCCATCCTCCCATTTGGGGAGCACCTTTCGAATTGATTTGTAACGCATCTGATTTTGCTATTGTGGTTGTGTTAGAACAACGTATTGATCGGAAACCCCATGTGATTTATTATGCTAGTCACACATTGCATGATGCTCAATTAAATTACACTATTACCGAAAAAGAATTTTTGGCTGTAGTGTTTGGTTTTGAAAAGTTTAGATCATATCTGATTAGGTTACATGTGATTGCTTACACTAACCACTCTGCCCTTAAGCACCTTCTTTCTAAGAAGGATGCTAAGCCTAGACTTGTAAGATGGATTTTGCTTCTGCAAGAATTTGACTGTGAAATCAAGGATAAGAAAGGTTCTAAAAACTTTGTAGTTGACCATCTGGCTAGGATCATCTGTGATAAAAAAGTGAGTCTAGTATCTCTGAGTGCTTCACTGATGAGCAATTATATGCTGTTCGCCCTGATCCTTGGTATGCTGATATTGTGAATTACTTAGTTGCTGGTAGGATCACTGAGGGTTAGACTAAGAATGACAAAGATAGATTCTTCCACATTGTGAAGTTCTTTATTTGGGATGACCCCTATCTGTTTAAATACTGCTCTAATCAAGTTTTTAGGAGGTGCATCCCTGACCATGAGGTGAGAAGTGTCCTTTCTTTTTTGTCATAAGCAGGCATGTGGGGGGCATTTTAGTGGTAAGAAGACAGCAGTTAAAATTCTTCAATGTGGTTTTTACTAGCCAACAGTGTTTAAAGATGCATTTGACTATTGCAAGACTTACCCTAGATGCCAGCAGTTGGGTAGGATAAGCAGGAAAGA
This sequence comes from Stenocereus thurberi, assembly GCA_002740465.1. Classification (NCBI taxonomy): domain Eukaryota; kingdom Viridiplantae; phylum Streptophyta; class Magnoliopsida; order Caryophyllales; family Cactaceae; genus Stenocereus; species Stenocereus thurberi. The sequence continues at coordinate 7,777 of NCQT01080586.1, read as the reverse complement.
TATAATGCCACTGAACCCCATTATTATGGTGGAGGTTTTTGAAGTGTAGGGCATTGATTTTATGGGGCCATTTCTAATATCTTTAGGGAATGAGTACATTTTGTTAGTTGTAGATTATGTTTCTAAATGGGTTGAGACCATCCCTTCCAGGGCTAATGAAGCTAAAGTGGTCGTGAAATTTCTTAGGGAGAATATTTTTGCTCGATTTGGTATACCCCGAGCTATCATCAGTGATCAGGGCACCCATTTTAATGATAGATCTTTTGATGCCTTATTGAGGAGGTATTCCATAGTCCACAAACTTGCCACTCCCTACCATCCCAAAATCAGTGGCCAGGTTAAAGTGTCCAATTGACAGATTAAGCAGATATTGGAAAAGACAGCGAGTAGGCATTAGAAAGACTGGGCTGATAAGCTGATAGATGCTCTTTAGGCATACAGGATAGCTTTCAAGACTTCCCTAGGCATATCACCTTATAGGGTAGTTTATGGTAAGCCTTGCCATTTACCTGTGGAGATAGAGCATAAAGCTTGGTGGGCCATTAGGAAGCTTAACTATGACTTGACTGAGGCAGGTGAAGAGAGACGACTGCAGCTAAGTAAGCTCGATGAGATTAGAGTTGAGGCTTATGAGAGTACTCGATCGTATAAAGAGAGGGCAAAGTTGTTTCATGATCGACAGATTTTTAGAAAGGAATTTGCCCCGGGAATAAAAGCACTCTTATATGACTCCAGGTTTCATCTATTTCCAGAGAAATTGAGGTCCTGCTGGACGGGTCCTTATATTGTCTCACATGTTTTTCCCAATGGCGTAGTTGAAATTCAAGATCCTTAGACTGGTGCCACCTTCAAAGTGAATGGCCAGCATTTTGAAACTATTTCTGGAGCCGCCGAGCCACGAAGATGTGGAGTGCCTGATATTTCATGACCCTAGTCATGATCGGTGAATGCAGCCTAAAATAGGTTGGGTGTACTTAGCACCCAACCTGGTTTGCCAGAAACTTCTTCTCTTCTCTATCCTTCTTTCTCTCTTTTCTTCTTTCTTTGTTTTATTTCAGTTTACTCTTCTATAGTCGACTATTTTTCTTTCCTTATGATTGTTGTTTTTTTTTTTTTGAGTCTAGTTTTCTTTTTAGGTTTTACTTTTGGGATTTTAGTGTCTATTCCACTCCTAATGAGGACATTGTGAAGTTTTGGTGTGGGGGTGGGATACCCATGCGTGCATATTTTTCTTTGAAAAACATTTTTGAAAAATCCAAAAAGCTTTTGGTTTTTTTTGGGGATGTGTGTACTTTTTCTGATTAGCTTAAATCGCCCTGTGCTTTATTTATTAGCTTGTATGTAAGCAGGATGCACATGATAGGTCTCCAGCCTTAGTGTGTCATTCCAAGCCCTAATTGCAAGCCCTAATTCTAACTCCAAATGTTCATTATAGATGTGTAATCCATTCCTTGTTTATTCCTTCATCATTATCTTTAGGACTTACCCTTCTATAAATGATTCTCCCACTTGCTTGTAACATGATTACTCTGGAAAAAAATGATGAATCAAAATAATGTTAATAAAGAAAGAAAAGAAAAGGAAATGAAATAAAATTTGGAATAACAAGTATCCCTTTGAGGCATGCGCTGCTGGGCGTTATCCTTTGAGACACATGCGACTGAGTGTTATCCTTTGAGGCAATATTGCTACTGGAAAAGCTTGCTTCAAATGTTATTATGTCAATAATGTAATTGTGTTGGTCAACTGGGATTGAGTTGATTCTGATGAGCTTAAGTCATAGGATGATGATACACTTACATACGAGCACTAGGGTGGGTTCACAACTTTGATGTACAGTGGAGTGAAACATTAGTGCTTCAGTGTCATTCATGAGGCTAAAGATCCTTGATGTGTGCATTATGTCTACATGTGGGCTAATAACTTGGCTATATGGATGATTTAGTTGATTAGAACGTGTAAATACCTTTCCCTAATTTCGTATATATTAGTTTCGAAGAAAAACCCAAAAAGATTTTTCTTTATTTTTGGAATAATTTTTATGGGTATTTCACCTAAAAACTCTCATAAGACCTCACTCGTCTACTTGGAAAATCGAGGGGTTTAAAGGGCCTGCTGCATACGGTAAATGCAATCGTAATTCCTACAATAGTGAGTTAGAATTTTCTTCTCTTATTTTTCATTTTTGGCAAGTTAGTTTAGTTTGTTTTACTCGAGGATGAGCAACATCTTAGTGTGGGGGTATTACCCTATTTCTAGCTTACAGGTACCCTTAGTTGAGCTAAGACCCTAAGATGTTGCTAAAACAGGGAAAACTCTTGCAGTTTTGTTCCAAAGATGTCTATCTAAATGCTAATCCAAACCCTCGATCTTTAAGAGCCTTAGAGATTTCCTTCCAGGGGGTCCTGGCGGTGTAACCCCTCCTCCGGTTGGGGGCATTACATTAGGTGGTATCAGAGCCATAGATTTGCATTATGTAGTTAGATAGCATAATAGGCATGTGCTATGTAACAATACGTGACTTATGTGCTTCTATGATCTATCTTGCTTGATATTACTTGTATCAACAAGCATATAGCTTATAATATGTATATATATGCCGATTCTTCCCTTACTATCACATAGGTAGTGCAGGATGGTTTTCCACATCGTCGATCACGTTTACCTACCTTTTTGGTTGATAATATGGAATGCGGTTATATTCTGGCATGGAATGGATGATGGGAAGAAGTTAAGGAGGGAGACTTTAACTTTTCTGAAGCGGTTTGGTCTCATTGCAAGAAGATCAACTATAGAAGCAGTGAACCTTATAAGAAGACTTATGGAATTTTAGAGCGATAAAAAAGGATTTGCATATGGTGTTCATTTATATTAAGAAGGCTTATGATAGGGTGCTTTAAGAATGCGTCGAAATTGTTGAAGAAAGAATTATTTACCTTTTTGTTATTTTAGGGTTATTAAAGATATGTATGAGAGAGTGGAGACTAAGGATTAGGATGCTAGAAAGAGACCTAAAGGACTTCCTTGTTGATATTAGGTTATATCAAGGATTGGCTTTGAGCCCTATTTCAATCGTCTTGGATGAGTTCACAAATGACATGTAGGATGAAAATACCATGGTGAATGTTGTTTGCTACCTATATCGTCTTAATAGAGACACACTCGAAGGAACCTAACAATATATTAGAAAAGTAAAGGGAATTTGGGAGTCTAAAGGATTTAGATTGAGTACTTGGAATGTAAGTCAAGTGAAAGGAATGATGAGGCAGAGGAGGAAGTCACTGTTGATATGATGATATTGAAGGTTAAGAAGTTTAAATACTTAGATTGATCATAGAAGGTAATGAAGATATCGATGAGGACATGGCTTCGCAATACGAGGCTGAGATGATAAAAATGGAGGTATGCATTAGAGTGTTATGTTATAAGAAGATCCCAGGTTATAGGAGAGATGAGCAGAATTGGGTTGATGTGTAGTTATGTAAGATTAGATGAGATCAGTAATAAAGTTTTCAGAGGGAAAGTATGAGTGACACCTAAAGAGCATAAGATGAGGGAAGTAAGGCTTAGATGGTTGGTCATATCAAGAGTAAGGATACAGTTGCACTTGCAAAGGTGTGGGAGCATTGCCCTTCGGGCCTGTAAGTGGGATAGAGGAAGGCCAAGGAAGCCTACCCCTATTAGTCCTAGAGTAGTTGCATGTTAACCCCTAGTTGAAATTAGAACTAAGTAATCCTTTGCGTAATTATGTGACAGATGCCTCTTCGACGCGAACTCATACCAGAACCAACTACTATAGAGATGATATATCAGTTTAATAAGCTTAAACCTCCCAAGTTTAAAGCTGGAACTGACCCTATGGTATACGAGGAGTGGCTTCTGAGGATAGAAAACTTATTTGAGATCATGGAGTGCCCTAAGAGGTTCAAGGTGCACCTGGCCACCTATCAATTTGAAAAAGGAGCTGAGTTCTAGTGGGGGGACAGTGAAACCTAGGGGAGGTGAACATGCATCGACTTGGAACCAACTGAAAACTTTATTGGACGCTCAATATTACCCTCAAGACGTAAGAAGATTTTAAGGAATGGGAGTTCTTATGCTTGAAACAAGGAGAAATGCGCGTAATGGAATATGCGCCGAAGTTCAATAAGCTGAGCCGATTTACACCAAATCAAGTGGCCACCGTAGAAATGAGGATGGACCACTTCGAACAAGGATTAAGAGGGGAAGTCAAACAGATAATAGCAGGATATACATATGACAATTTTCAACAAATGTACTAGAAGGTTGTGAAAATAGCTCGTATCATGAACGAAACCGAAATTGAGAATAGAGAAAAGGACCAAGTAAAGAAGGAATTTAACCCTAGAGGATCCAATTCTCAAGGAAACAGAAACTTCAGGAGGTTTAAACATGGAATGAAACAGGACAAAGGAAAACAAGCCGCCCAATGAAAACCGAGGAAAACATGTGACCAGTGTGGACGACAACACACTGGCCTATGCAGAAGCTTTACGAGCCTATGTTTTGGATGTGGTGGCATGGGTCACAAAGTCACAAATTGCCCAAAGGCTACATGAAATAGTCGGGGTAATATTCAGAGATCTGGAACGGGAATCAAGCTAGCGGCGCAACGAGATTACCTAACCGTTGGTACTCCCTCAGGGGATAATAGAAGCAACCAGAAGCTACTAATTGGTAGTCGGATGCTTAGCTAGAAGGAAAAGAAACTGGGGAATCTACTAACACCATGTCAGATATTCTTCTTATTGTTAACCCACTTTATGCCCCTATCCTGTCTGATTCTGGTGCTACTCGCCCTTTTATTATTCTTGATTTACGAAGAAACTTATTAGTAAGCCTCATGAGATGTATATACAACTTTGTATGATCTCTTCCGTAGGAACTATCTACCATATCGATCTTACCTATAGAGTTTGTATTGTTCTAGTACAAGGGAAAACCCCCTGAGGATTTGGTACGACTAGAAATCCAAGAATGGGATGTTATTGTGGAGAAGGATTAGATAGTTAAGCGAAAAGTGACTTGGATTGTGAAAAGGAACTTAGGGGAAGCACCCAACAATAATTCCTCCAAGTAAGCAATTTCGAGGGTAAAATTCTTTTAAGGGGGGGAGAGTGTAAGGCCCGCGTACTTTATTTTCTTTTAAGCGGTTCGTAACGCCTTTTTACGTTATAAAATCTTATTTTATTTAATGATACGAGTTAAATTATCATTTACGTGCCTATGTGAACGATGGTTTTTGTTAAAAAGAATATTATTGTCGCGATTAAAGTTATTATTATTGTTATGGTTGGTTCGGAAATCTTTCAATGATTTTTAATAAGCATTATTAACAGTTATTAATGAGTACTAAATCGAGTAGGAATCCGAATACAATTAGGTTGTCAACCTTAAAATTCATTTCATTAGTCATTAAATCAAACCTCGATATTCTTAGCGATGAGTAATCAATGAAAGGTCGTGTTATTGATTTTGGATTTAGAGTTTGTGCTACAAATTAGACTAGCTGTATCAAATATGAAACAGCTTGGGATAAAAAAAAGAGAGAGGGACGGGCATTTTAGTCATTGCACGCGGCCCCCTTTTTTCCTCCTCTTCCCTGTCGCGACCCCCTCCCCCTTTCTAGGCATCTCACTCTTTTTCCCTCTCTCAGTCTTCATCTTCCTCCTCCTCTCCTCTACGATAACCATGGCCTCCAAGGTCCAATGTTAGAGAATTTTTGCCACTTTAATATGCAAAACCTACCCATTCAGCCTCCATCACAACCTAGCCACCATTTGGCGTGAATCTGGGTAAGGTTTCGGACGAACGCAACACGTTTATGATGGGTCTGGCCGGTGAAATGGGGGCACAAACATATGCCCAGGTATGGCCATGTAATTTAGCTCCGAGTTATTCAAAAACAATAACAACAACAACTCCTCCCAGTGTGGGTCCCACTTTCACGGGGCTTGGGGAGATCCAGATGTAGGCAACCTTACCTTTGTCGAAAATCCTGCCCATAGAGAGGCTGATTCCAAGA
>NCQT01080562.1:1987-12199 GCA_002740465.1 Stenocereus thurberi | reverse complement strand
GAATACCTTGAATCGTATTATGCTTAAATGACTTAATTAGGCTTGAAATGTAACCTCGAAATAATGAATGGACACCTCGAATGGATGCTTATCTATTTAGTTGCATTATCCTTATGAAGTAGCTTGGAAACAAAATTCGAATGACGAAATGAGCATTTTACCCCTCAACTGCAATACATGAATATAATCGTGTCTCATGCTTAGTTAGTTTAACTCGGCTTACTAAGCGTTCGTTTCAACTTAATATCGTATGAATGTGTACATATATATATATATATATATATATGTATGTATGTATGGTTATAACCGCTGGCTGTAGCACACTGCTTATTGTTATTTGCTTGTTTAGTAAGTTAAGCATTGGTAGGACATGTAAGTTTACATGTCGCTTTACAGTATATCATAATGATTAGAATACTATATTATGAAATTGAAACCAAGATGTTAGTTGGACGATTTGAGGTAGAACTATGAGTGGTTCGAGGTCCTGTGGCCAGTTGCTATATGAGGAGGGAGTCTGGGTTGTGATTACCGCAATCGTGTGGATTGTGGGGCCGTGTGTGGCTCATTTGTTGAAATGATTATGAAGTACTTGAATGTGTTATACGTAAATCCCTCCCCATTTATTTTATTAAGATGCATTATGCACGTTAAGGTGTTGTTCTGCAAAAGGATGTTTCTCATGTTTCAAAACAATAGTAGCCATGACTATTAGCAATCAATGGCCTATTTTGGCTATACAAACTTCGTCTTGGCAGTAAACTCGCTTGAACAGGGGAATCCCTAAAGAATTTGAATAACAAGAAAGTGCGATGTATGAAAAAGAATTTTGCTGCGAGAGGCAGTAAAATTATTAGCCGTCATGGCCCATACATTTTAAATTGGCTAAGATAATGTGCTTCGGACAATACGATATGAATGATATTAGCCTAGGGGATAAGTCCTGGTACTAGAAAACCCTAAAAGACCCTGACGACGGTAATGATCCGATATGTTATATATAGCTGTCCCGGGAGTAAAAGCTTAAGCGTGAGCGTTAGGTCTCACTATGGAGCTGAGAATATATCTCACCCAATCAACACCCTGTAATGATCTTATGCCAGATGTATTTTCCTAATAAGTGAAGAAAAGTAGTCGGCATTACACCATTTCAAGTATTTCAGAAAGAAGGTTTTTATGGACCATTAAGAGGCCAGATGAATGAAACGTGAAAAACTTATAAGGGTCAGTATGCGTCCGATATGAAAGAGATCTCTTTTAAAGAATGTGAGCCTCAAAAGACTAAGAAAAGAGTTTATATGAGCCTCAAGAGGCTAAATGAAGTGTTTTCAGTAAAAAGAAAGAAAGCTTCCTCTGTATGACATGTGCATATTCCAAGTGTAACTTATGAGTGAGATGTTAAGTAAGATACGAATATGAAAAAGAAAGTCTTGTGAGCATATTTCATGCAAACCCTATGAATGAGATTTGATTGAGACTTGAAATATGCGGGTGTTATGCATATCATGTGAATGAAATGCCAAGAAAAGTATGATTGTGAAAAGAGATAACCTTATGTGCACATCATATGAATGAGTTTTCATGCATAGTTTGAATGGAATGCTAAGAAGTTATGTTTATGAAAAAGAAAAATTCGTATATTTAGCCCTCGATGCTTGCTTATGTGCTTAAGTGCTTGTTCGTTAAGGAATTCAGTCACTCAGGGGCTTAAAGATGAGTGTGAACAGCTAAAAATGAAGTTCATGGATAGTGATCATTCCTTGACGATTTAAGAATGTCTAATATGATATAAAGTATGAATACGTGATATATGACTATTAAAGATAATATTTCCTACAACGGTTTTGGTTTTAAGGGGGTTGGGAGGCATTCACTGAGCATGTGGTTGCTCACCTCACTACTCTTTCCCCTCTTTTCCCCAGGTTTTTTTTTATGACAGGAAGAAGTTGAGTTAGCTATGCTGAAATAGAAGTTACCCTTGCTTAAAGGGAGTTAAGTGCACCCATAGCATAGTAGTCTTGCTGCTTAATGATGTTGTAGAATATATTCTTAGTTTGTAAATGTATGTAAACCAAGTATTCTAGTTCATGTAATGCATATGGTATAAAGCTCACTCTGTATGGTCGTATGAGCCAACCATCTAATTAGTTAGATGTCTTCTTGGTCAAAGCTAGTTTTGTTTTGGGATATAAACCCCCATACTCTGGTTGTGTAAACCGTCGAGTTGTATCTTTCATTTCTTCTTTGTTAATGAACTGTTTTGTTTGATGTGCTCCGAGCGAGTTGCTGGTTGAGTTATGAACTCCGGCGTCTAGCCGTTGAGCTTATTTTAAAATAGTTTACGCTTCCGTTGATTTGCAAGGGTTTATTGCAAGGCTTTTAGCCTAAAAATGGTCAGGTTTTAGGAAAAACTCTGTCCGTATCGCCCCAGAAATTAGGTACAAAGTAAGAAAACGTAACGCTCCTGGCCATAGGGGCTGGGGGTGTTACATTGATGGTATCAGAGCAAGGTCCTGTGACCATAGGGCAGGACCTGAGTCTTGCATCTCATATAGTTACCCACGAACGTGTTCATGATGATGTGATACATGCCTGGCTTGTGTGCAAATGTGAGTTTTATAGGAATGTTAGCGCATTTACCTAGTTAGGCGCGGCTTGAGTGAGCTTATTAGTTGGATGAAAGAATCATTTGCTAAGTAGGCCGAGTGACTTATATTCTCATGGATAAATTAAGTGTTAGCTCAATCAAAAGTTTAAAGAACACATAATCTGAAATCGAATGATTGGAAAGGCCTTAACTCTAAGCTCATCTTTGCCCCTAAAGTACGATTTGCTCCTTGGGTCCCATAATGGAGTGAGCAGACGTACTCGAAGGTTGGTAGAGAGAGAGCTAGAAGTAGTTAACCATCTTTTTATTAAAAACAAAGAGATTTGAAATAGATAACGATTTTTCAGCCTTTGAAACTCAAGATTTTGAGATGTTAATGCCGTTTTGACTGTCGAGCCAAGTTTATCTTACACCGAAGGATTAGGTTGCCGTTAGTGATGATGAGGGAGTTTAGATTCACAAATACGCGCCCTTATGTGTATCAAATGTTGCTTGTAAATGTGTATGTGCTAAGATATGTACGCCAATAGGATCCTTCGTAATGGGCTAGGAAAGGAATGATGGGAAATTAGTTGCTATAATCAATAATCCTACTAAATGGAAACTTGCTGTTGTGAATTTTGAATTGCCTGAGTAAAATTAGAGGATATTTTCGCATGCATGCTTGAAAAACTAAATGCTAGCAGTAGGATCTCGTTAAACATTGTGTAAGTGTACCTATTGTTCTCCTTTCTTGCCATTGCTGCCTAAACCGTGTATTACTTGCATTTTATTATACGGATTGTTATTCGTGAATGGGGTGATGATGTTTTTGGCTCGAACGAACCCCAATACACCTAGAAAGTGAAAGGAAGGAAGGACCTAGCAGACTTTGAAATTATACATAGTAAATGATCCCTACTAAGGTAAGCGACCTACAGTGAGACTCCTATAATCACCTATGGGATGGATGTACCTCATAAGACGTCAACACATACCTATAAGACCATTAATGTCAACCATACTCAAACAACCCTAGCAGCTGGACACCAATCCTTCTTAAGTTAGACGGTGTTTACGGCATGCCATTAACCACAAGTTGCAAAGGGGGTTATATGCGTACATACAATTCTAGGTGTTCTTTCTATGTGACGGCCCCATGAGCCTGCATGTCTTAAGGATTTATTATCATGCCAAGTGATGCTGTGTGATGTCTCTATTGTCTTGCTATGAACTGAAAACCCCCTAGTTAAGTAACTCAGCTTTGAAATGCTTTGATTTTGTATGCTAGTGAATGGGCTTGACTTGAGTTGGATTGGTATGTGACTTGCTTGTTAAGTATCTAAGTTTTATGATTCATGACATGGCATAATCTTTGACTTATTGCTTGCATTCCGTGAATTCTATGATTCCACGTAATAGTTGAATAACTGCATACACACATATTTGAAGCATGGTAAGGCGACCCTAGAAACCTGCATTCATGTATCCTTGCCCTTATATGTTTGATTAGAGTAGCGCAGCGGAAGCATGTAGGCCCATAAGCCACAAACCTAGGATTTGTCTAGGAATATAACCATTCATTTGTATGAATCTATAACTTAAGAGACAATCAGTTCCAAGTAGGAACTTTAGGGAAAGTCCCCCGACCATCAAAACCATCGACTTACATTATGCCTTAGCATTTCCATCTCAAAGTTATTCTTATCGACATGATATGCTAGTTTATGTTGTTCGTGATTCTTGATCTTTAGTGCTCTGTTGTTAACCCCTACGTGATGTCAATGTGAATTCAAGTGTTACTCCGAGTTCCTTCATTGTCCCTGTGATGTAATTTGATGTCTCTGCTATCTTAGTATGATGTGGTAACTTCTCGTAAATGATTTAACCTTAGATTGACCTAATATCTTTATGTTTTAGAACGAACTTGATTAAGTTAACCCCTTCATATGACCTTGACATGTCCTATCTAAGTTGCTCTGAATGTAAGGCCTATAAGTTAGCTGGAATTGATGAAAATACATAGAAATGTCGGCCACATATGCTTTCGTGGTATAATTGCTTACTATATGCGTATTAGATGTCTTCATGTTGCTTGGGGATCCTAGATTGAGAATACTAAACTACTGATACTATATAATGCTATATGATGCTATTATGCTTAAATGATACTATGTAGTGCTATGTAACATTCTTATTGTTCTAATGTGTTATAGGAATCTCTGAGTTAACCATTGTGTTCTCAAAGATGACTTGAATTCATGTTTTAGAATGAGACTACTAGTGTATGACCTTAAGATGTCATTGTCCCGATTGTCATGCCTTTAGATGCCCACTTATAGATGCATATGTATAGAATTATTGCTTGCCATGCGAACTGAGTCTAGATTATCGAAAATCTATGTTTATTTTCAAAACAAACTCAATACGGTTTCTATGCCAACTCATTTGCCCCTCTTCAATGCGATTTGCTCTCGGCACCTAAATAGAGTGAGTAGACACTTGATGAAGATTGGTGAGGAGGAGGCTGGATACCATAAGCCTTTTTCTTATGATTTAAAAGAAGTAGTGTTACAAGATGAAACCTTTTGAAAACCTATCATGTAGACCATAGTTTGTGTGCGTACACTCTAGGAATGACTGAACTTAGCTTTAGAATTTCGAGGACGAAATTCTTTTAAGGAGGGAAGAATGTAAGATCTGCCTTCTTTATTTTACGTTAATCTGGCTGTCTTACCTTCTAGGTTGTAAAAATCGTATTTTTATTAACTATACGAGCTGAATTATTACTGATGTGCTTATGTGAATGATAATTTTATTAAAAAGAATATTTTCATCGCTAGTAATGTTATTATTATTATTAGTTTTTAAAATCTTTCGATGATTTTTAGTATGCATTAATATAGATTATTAATGAGTACTAAATCGATTGGGAACCTGAATACGATTAGGTTGTCAACTTTAGAATTATTTTCGAGGTTTAATAAATCGAACCTTGACGTATTTAGGATCGAATAATCGACGAAGGGTCGTATCATCGATTCGGGTTAGGATATGAGGCATGAGATTAGAAATTAAACTGGCGGTGTTGGTTGAATGAGTACGCATTAAACAAAGAATATATATAAAAATATATATATAAGGGGCCGAAGCCCCTTACTCTTCTGAGCGAAAAACACGAAAAGAGGGGTCTTCATCAAGCTCCTCACGACCCACCTCCTCGACAACCACCACGTGAAGAGAGAGAGAGAGAGAGAGGGGAAGGTGCGGTGGCAACGGTGGCAGCGCCACCTCAGTTCATACCCATTTGAGCCGTCGATTCCCCAGCTACGACCACCGCAACATGCAAATAGAGGGAGAGAATGAACGAAAGAGAGGGGCAGAAGGGGGCCGGCTGAGCACCGTGGTGGCAGCGGGGCCACACCGGCCACTACCGGTTTGCACGACAGCTATGACCTCGATGCCCTGAACTCAAGAACAGCAAGGGAAGAGGCAGCATCGTTAGGTTAGGGTTTGGCTATCATAGTGACTAATTCTAATGCCACGAATGCTTAGGATGCGGATTCAGCTTCAAATGTTCCCAATTAGCCCAGGAATTGGGTACTCTAGCTTGGAGTCTAGGTGGGTCTTTCTCGCCTCCTAAGTATTAGTAAATTCGAAATGTTTTAACTCTTAGGATGAGATGCATGTTAAGTCCAGTTAATTCATGCGTAAAAAGTAGCTTCGAATTAACATGTTAGCATTCGAATCGATGTTGGTTTAATTAAGTTAATTCATGCCTAAAAAGTAGTTTCGAACTTACATGTTAGCATTTGAATTAATGTTTGTTTAATTAAGTTAATTCTTGCTCAAATAATAGCTTCGAAATGAAATGTGAATGTTTAGAATCGAAACATGTATATCTAGTTAATTCATACTCGATTAATAGCTTTGAAATGAAATGTGAATGTTTCAAATCGATACGTGTGCACTTAGTTAATTCATGCTCGAATATAACTTCGAAATGAAATGTGAATGCTTAGAATCGATATTTGTGTGATTAGGCAATTTATACCTAAATAGTGACTTCGAAATAACAAATGAACGCCTTGAATCGTGTTATGCATAAGTGGCTTAATTAGCCCTGAATGGTAACTTCGATGTAATAAACGAACGTCTTGAATTATATTATGCTTAAGTGGCTTAATCGAACTTGAATAGAGACTTCGATGTAATAAACAAACGTCTTGAATCGTATTATGCTTAAATGGCTTAATTAAACATGAACGGTAACTTCGATGTAATAAACAAATGCCTTGAATCATATTATGCTTAAGTGTTTTAATTAGGTTCAAATAGTGACTTCAATGTACTAAACGAATGCCTTGATTCGTATTTTGCTTCAGTGGCATAATTAGGTTCGAATAGTGACTTCGATGTAATAAACGAACATCTTGAATTGTATTATGCTTAAGTCGCTTAATCAGACTTGAATAGTGACTTCGATGTAATAAAAGAACGTCTTGAATCGTATTATGCTTCCTAATTAGACTTGAATAGTAACTTCGATGTAATAAACGAATGCCTTAAATCGTATTATGCTTAAATGGCTTAATTAAGCTTGAAATGTAACCTCGAAACAATGAATGGACGCCTCAAATCGATGCTTGTCCATTTAGTTGAGTTATCTTGTGAAGTAGCTTGGAAACAACATTTGAATGAGGAAATGAGCATGTGTAGCCCCTCAGTTACAACACATGAATGTAATCGTGTCTCATGCTTAGTTAGTTTAACTCAGCTTACTAAGCGTTCGTTTCAAGTTAATGTCATATAAATGCGTGTGTGTGTGTGTGTATATATATATATGTATGTATATATGTATATATGTATGGTTATAACCGTTGGCTGCAGCACACTACTTATTGTTCTTTGTTTGTTCGGTAAGTTAAGCATTGGTAAGATATGTAAGTTTACATATCGGTTTACAATATATCATAATTATTAGAATACTAGATTATGAAATTGAAACCAAGATGGTAGTTGGGCGGTTTGAGGTAAAACTGTGAGTGGTTCGAGGTGCTGTGGTCAGTTGCTATCTGAGGAAGAGTCTGGGTTGTGATCACTACAATATTGTGGATTGCAAAGCCGTGTGTGGGTCATTATGTTGAAATTATTATGAAGTGCTTGAATGTGTTATATGTAAATCCCTCCCTGTTTATTTTATTCAGATGCATTATGCGTGTGAAGGTATTGTTTTGAAAAAGGATGTTTCTCATCATTCAAAACAATAGTAGCCATGACTATTAGTAATCAATAGCCTATTTTAGCCATACGAACTTTGTTTTGGGAGTGAACTCGCTTGAACGGGAGAATCCATGAAGAATTTGAATAAAAAGAAAGTGCGATGTATGAAAAAGAATTTCGCTGTGAGATGCAGTAAAATTATTAGCCGTTATGACCCATACGTTTTAAATTGGCTAAGATAATGTGATTCGGAGAATATGATATGAATGATGTTAGCCTAGGGGATAAGTCCTGGTACTAAGAAACCCTATAAGACCCTAACGAGGGTAATGGTCTGATATGTTATATGTAGTCATTCCGGGAGTAAGAGCCTAAGCGTGAGCATTATGCCTCACTATGGGGTTGAGAATAGATTTCACCTAATCAGCACCCTGTAATGATCTTATACTAGATGCATTTTCCTAACAAGCGAAGAAAAGCAGTTAGCATTACGCTATTTTAAGTATTTAAAAAAGAAAGTCTTTATGGGCTATTAAGACGCCAGATGAATGAAACATGAAAAGCTTATAAGGGTCAGTATGCGACTGATATGAAAGAGATCTCTTTTAAAGGATATGAGCCTCAAAAGGCTAAGAGAAGAGTTTTTATGAGCCTCAAGAGGCTAAATGAAGTGTTCAGTAAAAAGAAAGAAAGCTTCCTATGCATGACATGTGTATATTCCAAGTATAACTTATGAATGAGATGCTAAGTAAGATACGAACATGAAAAAGAAAGCCTTGTGAGCATATTTCATGCATACCCTATCAATGCGATTTGATTGAGAGTTGAAATATGTGTGCGTTATGCATATCATATGAATGAAATTCCAAGAAAAGTATGATTATGAAAAGAGATAACCTTATGTGCACATCATATGAATGAGTTTTCATGCATAGTTTGAATGGAATGCTAAGAAGTTATGTTTATGAAAAAGAAAAATTCGTATGCTTAGCCCTCGATGCTTGCTTATGAGCTTAAGTGCTTGTTAGTTAAGGAATTCAGTCACTCAGGGGCTTAAAGATAAGTTTAAACGGCTAAAAATGAAGTTCATAGATAGTGATCCTTCCTTGAGGATTTAAGAATGCCTAATATGATAGTAAAGTATGAATATGTGATATGTGACTATTAAAGATATTATTGTTTGCAACGGTTTCAGTTTTAAGGGGGTTGGGAGACACTCACTGAGCATGTGGCTGCTCATCCCACTTCTCTTTCCCCCTTTTTCCCCAGGTTTTCTTTATGACAGGAAGAAGTTGAGTCAGCTATGCCGAAATGGAAGTTACCCTTGCTTAAAGGGAGTCAAGTGTGCTCGTAGTGACGTAGTCTCACTGCTTAATGATGTTATAGAATGTATTCTTAGTTTGTAAACTTATGTAAACCAAGTATTCTAGTTCATGTAAGGCAAATGGTATAAAGGTCGCTCTGTATAGCTGTATGAGCCAACCATCTAATTAGTTAGATGTCTTTTTGGTCAAAGTTAGTTATGCTTTGAGATGTAAACCCTAATACTCCGGTTGTGTGAACCGTCGAGTTGTATCTTTCATTTCTTCTTTGTTAATGAACTGTTTTGTTTGATGTACTCCAAGCGAGTTGTTCGTTGAGTTATAAACTCCGTCGTGTAACTATTGAGCTTATTTTAAAATGTTTTACGCTTCCGTTAATTTGTAGGGGTTTATTGTAAGGCTTTTAGCCTGAAAATGGTCAGTTTTTAGGGAAAACTTTGTCCATTTTGCCCCAAAAATTAGGTAGGAAGTAAGAAAATGTAGCGCTCCTGGCCGTAGGGGCTGGGGGTGTTACAACTTTCTTTCTTTTTCTTGGAAACACTTTACTTAGCCTCTTGAGGCTCGTATTCTTTAAAAAAAAAATCTCTTTCGTATTAGTCCTCTAATGACCCTTTCGAATCTTATTCGAACTAGCCTCTTAGTGGCCCTTAAAGTCTTTCTTTTTCCTGAAATACTTAAAATGGCAAAATGCTGACTGTTTTTCTTACTTATTAGGAAAATACTCTAGGTATAAGATCTTCATAATGTGCTAGTTAGATGAGATGTATTCTCAACCCCTGGTAAGACTATTGCTCATGCTAAGCTTTTACTCTCGGGATGGCAACTAATTAGACCTTAACTCTCGTCAGGGTCTATAGGATTTCCCACTACTGGGACTACTCCTTAGCCTAGGGATTCCCCCGTTCTAGTAGGTTCACGCCCATCTTATTCTCCCTAAGTGCGTAATCTTAGCCAATTTAAAGCGTATGGCCATAGCGGATAATAAGTTTACTGTCTCTTGCAGCGAAATTAATTATCATACAATGCATTCCTTTTTAAAACTCTTTAAGCCTTAAAATTGTATTCGTATAGTTAAAAATA
>NCQT01080549.1:6917-17554 GCA_002740465.1 Stenocereus thurberi | reverse complement strand
GACAAGCACTTCTTCGACACTCAAACTCAAAACTACTAGAAATCTAAACTAAACTTAGAGAATGGAAAAGAATGAAGAAACTAGAGAGAAGAGGTTCTCTTTTCTACTCTACTTGTCTTCATCTACTGCGAAATAGCCTATTTAAAGAAGAACTTGATCAACCTTAACTACACGATGAAGGAAAACAAATAGGCTTGTAGTTATGGCCTTATCACAGACCGTGGCCTTCACCACAGACAGTTCGTGGTGAGCTCTATCTCGATATTCTTATGTTCTTTCTTCCTTCCACGGCATAGTGACTTGGATGTGTCCATGGGGAGCCAAGCTATACTCATTTATGGTCAATTTTGGGATAAAATGGTCCAAAAACCTACAAAACACAAAAAAGAACCATACTCGAGCGTAAAACTGAAAAAGAGTGCATAATATAGCATAAAACACATAATTCTCCATAGAAATGGCACAAAATGACCTCAAACTGGAGTGCACTTTAAGGACTTATCACTTACCCAACTTAATCAACCCTTATTAATTAACAAATAACCCCCCAAAAATAGCCTAAACAAAATTCCCAATCTGAACACAATCCTCAACTATTTATTTCTACCATAAATAGTTGAAATCTTCAAATACACCAAATCAGTTCGTGCAGCCACCCTGTACCACTCAGCATGCCCATACTAAAATCCTGCACTTTGGACTTTTGATCCAAAACTTGGCTGAACCACCCCTTGCCACCAAGAATGTTCGTGTCATCCTCTAAATACTCTTTTTCTTCCTTTTTCTAATCTCTTCTACTACTATTTCATCCCTTGTTTGCTTAGACCATGAATGGCAATGATATTACCTCTTGACCAAGCTCTTAATATAAGAAGAGACAAGGTCATATCTAGCCTTTATGATCAAGTGAGGAGGTTCTCAAGTGAAGTAGCACAAGTAAAAGAGGTTATGACAGAAGCTCCCTATTTTGAAAGTAGTTTGGACCCAAACTATTACTTCAAATAGGTTCAAGCCCATGAAGGTTATCTTAGGACAAGCGGCTAGTCAAATGAAGAAGGTTTCATGATAGCCACCCAAAAACTCCAAGGTGTTACCCTTTATTGGTTTAGATGTCTTAGGAGACAAAGAGATCTTGAAGACAAACATAGAATCAAGACTTGGAGATGGCTTAAGTTATATCAGGATGTGAGATTCTACTAAGATGTACTCTTTGAAGAACTCTTTGAAGAAAATTTCATTGTTGTTTAAGAGGAGATGAAGAGAAAAAGTTTATTTTAGGCTAAGAGGAGAATGAGCTTATTGTGGGTTTAGTTGAAATAAGGGAGGAGGAAAAATTGGGCATGGATGGAGCTCTCCTAAGCTCCTATTCAAGTGGATGCCTCACTAGTCCCTCACCTTAAAGAAGCCAAGGAGGTTCAACTTCATGATCAAATTGATGAGACTATGGAGATACAAGTTCAAGTTCGACAAGTTGAGGCCATAGAGGTTCTACCTTGGAAAAGAAAATCTTACCTAGCTCCTTAATCATACCTCTTACAAATGAGCCACAACAATCCAAGGTTAAACGTGAAAGGGTTCTACATTGGGAGTTATACGTTGATGAGTACATATGTGTTTTTAACTGACTAATGAGTAATAGGGTTTGTGAGAAATAATTTGAAACTCAAATTACCCCTAAATTCTTTAAAAACACTTGTGTGTTTAAGAACGGTGGAATCTACAGCACCATGGTATTGTTGAGATCAACAGGGTGCACCAATCCCACTCCGATGATGATATTTAGGAATGACACAACTGGCCATGAGGATTTGAGGGAAAATACTTTCAAAGAAGGGGAGTTTTATATGTAGCAATAGACAAAATCGCCTTCCTAAGTTAATTAGTTTTCATGGCCACTAGTGGTGGATTATGTCAACTAAACCTTGTAGTAGAAGCTACCCAAAATTTTTAGTGTTTTAGGTTGAATTTGAGCTACTATTTGGAAATTTAAGTAAGGCACAAAATTTGTGTGTTAGCTATATTGGAGAGCCTTAGATGACAATTTTTCAACAAGCTATATATCACCTTTAAATGCTAAATATTGAGCGCGTTATGGAGCTTAAATCAAGTAGGGGTTAATGCAGGTGTGAACACACACGATTTTGATTATGACCTTAATTAAGCCATCAGATGCATAATTTAGGGCTTAACTTTTTTGGGAAGTTAGTGTATACCTCAAGAAAATTTCCCCTTGAATATCTTCTCCAAATGCCTCCATTTGGGATGATAAAGGATGCTACTAAGTACAAGTGCAGCAAATTTCGGCCTTGCAGATTTATCATGTGATCCCCCTTTCTTTGCTTTAATTGTACAACTATTTAGAATTTTATTGATTGTTTTCTTTGTAATATTATTGGTTGATACAAAGCTTGAACATGAGGGCATCCCACTATATGATGGCTTGATTCATTGTATTATTTTCAAATTTGAAGATTTGGATTACTGAATGAAAATGCTTGTGTCTTGTCATCTTGCTACAAAATTTTCATGTTCTTTATCTCTCTTGGAGGGTGATGATTGTGAGTCCTCCTTTTATTTCAATCTTTCGTGCTATAAGGTTGGATGGTGGGTTGATTAGTTAGGTGGTGGCTTAGCCTTTATCCTAGACATATCTTCTTTTGATTATTATTGGTTCTAGTTTTCAAAAATCAAAATCCACAAAATTTATGTACTTTGGGTTTGGCCTTTGCTTGGAGTTTTACTCTAGCTCATCAAGGTGTTGTTTTTTTGTGCATTATTGTCCATCCTCATCATTTTAGGAATCATCATCAAGATCAAAGCCTTTACTTTGCCAAAGGTTATCCTCACATGCTTCAGCATCTTAGGTAAGTGATTCAAATGCTCAAGTAAGAGAAACTATATGGCAACCTCAGGAAGTACATCTTTTTTTCACTAATAAGGTCACTTTCTTTGGGCATATTGTCACACCTCAAGGCACCTAGGTAGAGAGAGCTAGGTAGAAGCCATCAAAAGCTTAGAGTACCCACGATGTAAGAAGCTTTCATGGCTTTATTGCCTTTTATAGGACTTCATTAAGAACTTCCAACACTGTCATGGAACTAATGATAGAAGTAATCAAAGAAACCTCATTTTGGTAGACTTTCAAAGTTAAAAAGGCCTTCTAAGAAATCAAGGACAAGTTAGGTCAAGGTCTTATCCTGGCACCCCGACACTTTAGAAAAGTGTTAAAGTCGAGAATAATGCCCCTAGAGTCGAAATTGGTAGAGTTCTTACTCACAGGGTAAGCGTTTAGCCTTCTTTAGTAACAAATTGTGTGATTCAAAAAGAAAACACTCTACCTATGACAAGGAGTCTTATGCAATCATAAGATATCCAGACACTGGAGCCACAACCTTATTGCCAATAAGTTTATTCTGCATTTTGACCATGAAGCCCTGAAATATGTCCCAAGGGAACATAAGCTCAATGCAAGATATGATTAGTGGATGAAATACCTATAATCCTTCCACTTCATCATTAAGTACAAATCAAAGAAGCTGAATCAAGGAGTTGTTCCACTATTAAGTAGGCATTTACTATTGTTTTAGCTTGAGGCCTGTGTTTTAGGTTTTGAGAAGTTTAAGGACTGTGTATGAGCAAGATGAAGACTTTAAAGAGTTACTTAAGTAGTGCTAACAGAAGTATAAGGAAGAGTGCACAGTGTATAAGGGGTACTTCTTAAAGGGAAGCAGATGTGGTATAAGAGGCCTTTTAACCATAGAAGTGCATAGAGGAGCTCTAGTTGGTCACTATGGTGAGAATGAGATGACTAACATGCTGAAAGAGCACTATTATTAGCCAATTATGTCCAAAGATATCTAGGACATCATTAAATGATAGGCTACCTATCAAGTAGTCAAGAGTCATTCCTTACCCCAAGGGCTCTACACCCTGTTATCTGTACCATGAGCTCTATGCGTAGATGTTACCATGGATTTTATCTTGAGTTTTCCTAGGATACAAAGGGTAAAAATTTAGTCTTTTTGGTAATTGATAAATTCTCAAAGATGGCTCATTTCCTAGTCCACAAGAAGCCTAATAATGCAAATCAAGTGGCTAGATCATAATTTAAAGAGGTCATAAGACTACATAGCATTCCTATATTAATTGTGTCTGACAAGGACACAAAGTTCTTAAGTCATTTCTAGATTCCTTTGTGGAAGAAAGTGAAAAATAAACCCAAACAGATGGCTAAACCGAAGTGGCCAATCAATCCCTTGGAGCTCTCCCAAGGGTGTTGATCAGATCACATACCAAAGCTTGGGATCTCCTATTACCTCACATGAAGCTTGTATATAACAAAATACCTCATAAAACCACCCACCTTTCTCCCTTCAAGAGAGTGTATAAAGTTGAACCTTCAACGCCAAGAGACTTGTCACCTGAAGCCTTAGAAAAAAGGCAACTATTGAGGTTGAGAAGAGGGTTATTGAGATCCAGGAATCATATGAGAAGGTTAGAGACAAGACTGAGGACAGGAATGCTAGCTATTAGTCTAATGCAAATAAGCACATGAAGATGGTTGTCTTTCAACCTGGTGATCTAGTGTGGATTCACATAAGGGGGGAAAAAAAGAAGAAGTCTAAGATGAGTCCAAGGGCAGATAACATTTTTAACATCTTAGAGGATCAACGACAATGCATATCAGGTCCAAATGCCTAGGGATTATAGAGTTTCATCCACTTTTAATGTGCCTCACTTAAGCCCTTGATTGATGAACCCTTTGAGAATTTTAGGGAAATTTCCCTTCACCAAGGGGAAAATGATGAAAAAATCCCCTTGACCAACTCATTTCATCCTTCGACACCTTAATCCATCCAATTAATGGTACAAGATGTCCAGCGCATGAACTTATGTCTCAAGCCTGCATTCTGTCATCTCACTAATTAAATCCCTAGATCCTATTTTAGGGAGTCATATCATTTTCTAGCTCATCCTATAGCTTGTAGATGAGATAATTTGCCTAGGCACTTTTGAATAACCAAGAAGTGATTACAGTCAAGCAACCACACCAGTGTAGATTTCAATCTAATTGTTTGCCCAATTTTGGGGAACAACTAATGACTAACCTTTACAGCCCCATTATAGAAAGTTTGAGGCCAAGAACATGTGCCTAAAATATTTTCAAAATTAACCCTAAAGTTGTATATTAAGAACCTTAAGGATTAGCATTTATCGGCTAGAGAAAGGAGAAAAATCTCTTTTATCCTAGGGACTATAGGCTGATGTCTTTGCTGCAAGTTGGGTAGGAAAATCTTAAGGTCTCAATTCAAGGTTGCATATTTAACAATGATTATCTTTGCTTAATAGTCATATGCACTTGACACCTCATTGATTTACGCAGATAAGCATCAGAGGTGTCAAAGCTCCTATAGTCATTTTACCCCCTTTTGTAGTTTTATGTGCTTTTCAGTTTTGTTATTCATGGCTTGATATCTTACTTGACAATTAGTTTTAACTATTGAGGGAGAGATGTTACAATAGTGCACAAGCCAACAAATAAGCTTGTAAACTCAGTTGTTAAATGTATAAAACCAGAGGTTGGCTCTTTCCTCTCAAACCTCTCGAGCTCATCTCTTTCTCTAGCCAAAAAGAGTGTGATTTAGCCTAGTCTTAGTGCATTCTTTGGTGGTGTTTCCTATTTCAAGAGTTGCTAAGGCCCGTGTCCTTGTGTTAGGGGTGTTTTTTATCCCATTCAACTTTAAATTCTCCTTGCTTCCCTATTTCATGCTTACTGTTTTAGTCCTAAATCAAGAACTATAAGCTTGTTTTTAGCAATCAAATTTGGCTGGCTTGTTAAGCTTATCCATCACTCTTAAATAGAAATTGGGCATCAGCAACATGATTATCATTGGTACTAAGACCTAGGGATAAGTTAATGCCACTTGGTGGTCTCCTCAGGATCCCAATGCAAGTAACTAATTCTTGTCTTGCATCCTACTTCTAAAATCACATGTGATTTTGTCATAGATTACTACAAATCAAGCTAATTTGGGACTAATTAGTTAATGGTATACTAATCAATTTAATTCTACCTCATTTTATAAAATATGAGGAATAAAAATGATTTGATTTTGATTCTAGATTTTATTTTTTGATTAGCATGGTCATCTTGCTAGCACTTCAAATAGATATTATGCACCCCTTATTTTAGGGGCGGGAATAAGCTTGAATTACCTAAAATCCTCTACTATTTTCTCCCCTCAAAAGCTTTTGCCACCTAGAGGAAACCCTATCTTACTATTCCCTGACACAAAACCCTTGTTAAATCCTGGTACTAACCAAATTTTACCACATTCTTCTCTCGAAATTAATCAAAAAGGATTCCTATTTTGAAAAAGGACTAGGTTCATTAGATCCTAATGCACTTGGGAGGAAGGAAATTAAGAATCATTGCCTTGCTAATCTACTCATAGCAGATCCTAACGTCCATAACCCAAAGAGAATAATTCACTTATTATTTTATTTAATTCTTATCTTCACTATCATCATGTTATTTAATCCTTCGTGACTATGTGCTTAGTACTTACTCTTGGTTCAAAAAATTAAAATATGCGAATAATAAAGAGAACATGAAGTTTATTGATTTCTTACATATTTTAATTTTTTAAAATAATTTACTAATAAGTGGTCCCCCTAAATATTCTTCTTTTTAGATGCCTCACTAGATAAGACAAAATTATGAAAAATACCCTTTGCATGGAATCGAAAAATACTAGTTTTAATATATCCATTTCCAATAGAGGTTGCTATTGAAGCGCTTGGTCTAAATGATGGTTTTCTCACTTGTTAGATTATGGATATGGCTTTTGCCCCTAATCTGTTCTTATGGTTCATAGCCATGCAGTCGCTTCTTAACCCCCACTTGAAAACTTTAGGAATTATAATCCTAAAGAAAAAAGAATTTTTCTTCTGAAAATCAAGTCTTATGTCCCTTAGTTGTTCCTTTATTTTGAAGGATTTGGTTGAAAGAAGCAATTGAGCATTTAATACTACAACATTTCACCACGGAACCACCACTGTAAGAATAGCAGTTGACGCACCCCCCTAAAAGAGGGCTGACACGAGGAAGAAAGGGATATCCTTGAGCCTTGGGAGGTGTCTTTTCTAGGATCCCTACCATGGTCATCACAACTAGCAATGCTTTCAGTGGTAACTCCACTAGGNNNATGTAGGTAAGACGGTGAGACTTGAACGAAAAGAATGTAATCAAAATTTTTATTTTCTAGTTCAAAATTTGTATTACTTAGGCATTTTTGCATACTGTGTTTGGGATTGGTAAATGTCAAGGTTTATCGAACGCCCCTAGTTAAACAACCCCTAGATTATCTTTTCATCCTTTAAATAATGTGGAATAACCTACTACAGTTAGTCGTTCCTATCTAATCGTGACACTGCCTTTAGGAAGAACCACTGTGCGGCTCTTCAAAGAACACCTCTTTGAATGTAAAAAGAGTAATGTCCATTTTATCTAAACATAACGATCATTGTTAAACCGTCATGCGAATGATTGCCTTGGATGTGTCCTAAGCGCTTCTTATTGTACTCTTGTCTGAGTTAAGGGAGTCCATTTTTCAAAAATGAGTTCATGCCCCTTAGCCTTTTTACCAAGAACTAAAGCCTACCATGAATTCAAGATGCCCTTATTAAGGACTTGTGGACAAAATATAGCAATAGTTGGATTCATGCAACAGTGTTAGGATTCTGAATATCCAGTAAAGATACCACTGTAGCTTAGTAATCATGCCTTTTATAATGCTAAGGGATAGGAGAAAGTGCAGCATGGAAAAATCATGTCGTTAGTCTCGTGCTTTCTCTCAGTCTACCTGGTCTTTAAGGGCACCTTGAAGATTCGACTCCATCCATGGTGACAGTCTTAAGGTTTGATTTAAGATCGCATTTCCTCTTTTCCCCTTACTTTTCCCGAAAATAAGATCTATTAACATTTTTCTTTTTTTTCTAAAATCTCGAATTTTGTGGCTTATGAAGGCAAAAAAGACCCTTAGAGAAGGGACGCTAAGATTGCTCAGTAAGTTGGTCATCCACGAGCTTCAAAAGATAAATCTCTGATTCCATGGTGGAAAATGATATCAATAATAACCATCATGAAGAAGATGTAATGCCACCAAATGAATTGTAACTCTTATGATTGATTTGCTAGCATAAATGGAAAGCTTATTTTAGGATAACTTTAACAAGCAAAATAAACTCATA
The DNA here is from genome assembly GCA_002740465.1 of Stenocereus thurberi. Classification (NCBI taxonomy): domain Eukaryota; kingdom Viridiplantae; phylum Streptophyta; class Magnoliopsida; order Caryophyllales; family Cactaceae; genus Stenocereus; species Stenocereus thurberi. Next base: position 9,301 of record NCQT01080549.1, on the reverse strand, counting down.
AATGACCTCACCAAAACAGGCATGAACCCGAGATAGATTATGAAAGGGAAGATGATGTCCACTTTATTCATTCAGTCACCGGGGAAAATCTATCAGCGATGGACGAAAGGATTAACAAGTTAGAGTAGCTCTTAAGAAGCTCTCAATTGTTTAGGAACTAATTTATAGACCCAATCCTTCATACACCAACATCAAAAGTGTAACTTAAGAACTCTAAATAAGTTATTAGTATTAATTAACATTACTCATCCTTCGTGATTAACGCAACTGAAGTTAAAACATTACCATTGTCCAACTAATGGGCAAGGTTAGTGTTGGGAGCTCTAGTGAAGAACAATGTTGCCAAACGTTCTTTAGTGGTTAGAAATGGCTATTCAAATCTAACATACATGTGTATATGCTCTTACTAATAGTGAACTATACACAAACAACCCACCAAGTCCTCAACACGATCACTGTGAGCATGTTAGGGTCCTTCACCATGACTTTAAAGTAATACTCTCAAGTTGGTTAAGGGTAGACTCACAAACGTTATTTGAAAACATTAAAACCTAAAGATTTCAAAAAGTGAGCCGCAGCTCAATACTTGACCCCTATATTGCAAAGATAGAAAATATTTTTATTGAGTGCTCATATTGTAATTCATTTTAGTTCTTGATGAGAGGGGAAAATTGTTACCGGTTATTATTTGAAAGTTGAACCCAAATTGATGAACTCATATGTGTGTTGTTATCATTGAGTAAGGTGTACACCTCCCAGACTGAGCGGAAAACATAAGCTAAAGTCGTGTGGGTGAATTGACGGACTTAAGCCCTGATACTTGATAATTGGCAGGTGCATGTGATTATGTCGCAAACCCATACTTGAAAATGATCCATTAAATAATTATATGTTATGAGATTTTTATATTTAAAAATATATGATTTTGCAAAAGGTATAGGCAGTAAACATACCTTAACCTGAAGTCTTACCTGTCTTGCGGCAATGCATAGTTGATGGTGTAGATCACAGAGAGAAAATGGCCTTATTTTCTTATTCAGATGGTGTCTATGATTAATAAAGTTATATACCCATCGAACTAATAAGTTCACTGCACATAAGCACATGCATAAATAATTTCAATTACAAACTTTTTTCTTTTTTTATCAACATTTTTTCATAATTTAATCAGTTAATTTAACTCTTACATAGTCACTTGGATTTATTTATTTATCCTATTGATGCCTTAAATAATATGGGTTTCTTTGAACCTTATTTAAATGGGAATTTGGTTTCGTTGCTAGATATGACTATGAATTCTCTTGTTTAGTTTGACCTTGATTGTTTGCTGGTCATTTTATTTATTCATTATTTATTGTTTAGATCATTTGCTCTTGTTTCATTCAATGCTTTTTTTCCTTTTTTTTTTGGTTGAACTTTTAGACTGGAACTCTTTTTGCTCATTATTAACCGCAAACACTTAATAATTGGATAATTAATAATTTAGTTAAATTAGTTAAATTAGTATCTTCAACTGGGCTTCTTTTTTTCCCCCTTTTTCTTTTCTCCGGCGAGTAGACTAATCTATACTTTCTCCGGGGAGTAGACTAATCTATACTTGCTCCCAACCCTTCACATTTGTTTAGACCAAAATACATTCTGGAACCGAAAATATTGTAGGCCTCCTAATCTCTATTCTTGAATAACCTAAGCATTTCAAAAGCTCTGAAAGATCCATTAACTAACTTAATTCATTCCCAAGATAGCGTCAAACTATTGCATATTTGACCCATAAATCATAAATAAGTCTATGTATTCCAAAATCTTTGAAGTTTGGTTTTTTCTATAATAGTTGTGGAATTTTGCATTCCAGCTAATTAATTAGATTAGCTATTTCACTAGGTGAATTTTATTATATTAGCTATATTAGACTAATTATGCATGCTAACTGAGTGTATAATGTATGTGAATTAGTTTTATGATTTTTCTTGATTTAATTTGTGATTGTGTGAAATTAATAAGCTTAGTTAAAATTAGATACGGAAGATGGTCAATAAGAGACTACGGACTGATTGGACTACCCAATGCTAGAGCCTAGTGGGCTTAGCTATTTGGGCCAAAGCTATTTTGATCCATTGAGTTTAGTAGGGGGGGAAAGAGAGATAGAAAAGGCTAGCTAACTTACAAATTGCAGGCGTCTCTTTCATTTGCTACTCATGAAACCTCAAGGGCGAAGCTTCACACCTGTCTTTTCCACCCTTCTCCCCACCATTCAACCCATGTAGAGAGAGACTAGAGAGTGAGTAGAAGGCAAGAGGGAGAAGCAAAGGGGAAGAACTGAACAGCAACAGCCGCAGCGACAAGAAGGAGGGAGGCATGGTGCTATAGCACGCAGAACAGGGGTA
>NCQT01080545.1:57735-69376 GCA_002740465.1 Stenocereus thurberi | reverse complement strand
TTGTTAGCTGTGGACTATGTTTCTAAGTGGGTTGATGTCATCCCTACTAGGACCAATGACGCTAAGGTGGTTGTGAAGTTCCTTAGGGAGAACATCTTTGCTAGATTTGGCATGCCCCGTATTATCATTAGTGATCAGGGCATCCACTTTAATAATAGATCTTTTGATGTCTTACTGAAGAAGTACTTGATAGTCCATAGGCTTGCTACCCCCTATCATCCCCAAACCAGTGGCCAGGTTGAAGTGTGCAATCGGCAGATCAAATAGGTTCTAGAGAAGACTGTGAGCCAGAATAAGAAGGATTGGGCTGACAAGCTCGTAGATGCTCTTTGGGCGTATAAGATGGCTTTTACAACTCCCTTGGGTATGTCACCTTATAGGGTGATTTGTGGTAAGTCCTGTCATCTTCCTATAGAGATAGAGCTTAGACCTTGGTGGGCCATTAAAAAGCTTAATGATGACTTGACTGAGGCCGGTGAAGAGAGACGACTGTAACTAAGTGAGCTCGATGAGATCAGAGCTTACGCTTATGAGAGTGCTCGATCTTACAAGGAGAGGATGAAGTTGTTTTATGATGAACATATTCTTAGGAAGGAGTTTGCCCCAGGAATAAAAGTGCTCTTATATGACTCTAAGCTCCACCTATTTCCAGGAAAACTGAGGCCCCGATATGAAGTGTCTAATACTCCATGAGCCGAGTCCTATTCGGTGATTGTGGTGATAGTTAGGGTGTACTTAGCACCCAACCTGGTTTGCTAACAATTTTCTTCCCTTCTTTCCTTTTCCTTTTTCTTTTCTTTTTATACAGTTGGTTGTTTTTCTTTTTCTGTTTTGTATATATATGTTGTACATTTGTTTTTGAGTCATGTCCTTTTTATGTTTGAGTCTTTTTTTTTTCCTTTTTATATATTTGTTTTCCTTTTTCATTTTTGTGTTTAATGTTTCTTTCCACTCCCAATGAAAACATTGTGCAATTTAGGTGTGGGGGTGGGGAAACTTTGAATAGTTTAAACAAAATTGAAAATTTTGACAATTTGAAAATCCTTAAAAAAATTTTAAAAATTTTAAAAATCCAAAAAGACTTTTGTTTGGTTTTTGGGAAGCTTCATGCTATTCTGATCAGCTTAAATCTCATATACTTGACTTTTAGCTTATATGTAATCATGCTTGTATGATAGGTCTCCGTCCTCAGTATGTTATTCTAAGCTCTAATTCTAACCCTAATTATTCATGATCGATGTGTAATCCAATCTCTATTTATACCATCATCATTATCTTAAGGTCTTAGTCTTCCATAATTGGCTCTCCCACTTATCTTTGACACGATTGCTTTGCTGTTTGTTTGCATTCCCCAAAAAAAATGAAAATGAAAATGAAAATGAAAAAGGAAAAAAAAAGGAAATGAAATAAAATTTGGAATGACAAGTATCCCTTTGAGGCATGTGCTACTGGGTGTTATCCTTTGAGGCAATAGTGCTACTGGAAAGCTTGCTTTCTATGTTAATAACTCATTAATGTAGTTTGTGTTAGTCAAGTGAGATTGAGTTTGATTCTGGTAAACCTAAGCCCTAGGATAGTGATGCACTTACACACGAGCACTGGGATGGATTCAAAGTTTTGATGCATAGTGAAGTGAAAAGTTAGTGCCCATATGTCATCCATGGGGTAGAGAGCCTTGATAATTACATTCTGTTTATGTGCAGGCCAATATCTTTAGTACATGGCTGATTTAGTTAGTTAGAGTGTGCATAGTCATCTCCCCTGTATATTTATGTTTGTAAATCCAACATCTTTTCTGTTTCTGTTTCTCTTTTCCTTTTTCATTTTCTTTTTTAGATTTTGTGGATGTATCTTCTACAAATCCTCACGAGACCTTACTCATCCACTAGGGGTAACCTAGAAGTCTAAAGGGCTTGTTGCACATGCTAAGTGCAACTGTGATTCCTACGAAAGTGAGTTTGAATTTTATTTTCTTTTCTAGGATTTTTAGTTTTATTTTACTCGAGGACAAGCAAAATTTAGGCGTAGGGGTATTTGTTCAACCTAAAACTATGTGATTTTATATCCCTTTAGTATTTGATATTTGTTCAAAATAAATGATTTAATTAGGATTTTAATAAGATTTTTGTTTATTTTGTAGGAATTTGAGAAATTTGAAGAATAAATAAATTGTTTGAAAAAAAAAAGAGGGAGAAAATTAAGTCAAAATGGGTTTGGATCACAACAAGCATTGCATGAAGATAAAGAGAAGAAAAAGAACTCAAGAACAGCCTCAGATCCGTGGCCCAATTCGCGTTTCTCCTTCAATTCACTTTTTCCCTCTTCTGGGCCAGCCAATACGCCTTCCCTCCTCTTTCTTCCTTTCTTTCTCTCTCACCCAGGCCGAGGCCTAGCTCTAAAGCTTGGCTTGCCCTCCCTCTTTTCTTTTTCTCCCTTTCTTTCCTTTTCAGGCCGGTCTATTACCCCCTCCTTTCTGCAGGCTGCCACATTTCTCGGTCCATGGCCCAGGTGCTTCCCTTTGCCCAGTGCTCCAACCCAATTGATTCCTCTTTTATTTACTTAAGTGGTCACACGTTCTGTATGTGACCACAACTGTTCTTCCCCTCGTTTCGTCTTCTTCGAGTGGCAACCCAGCATACTGAACAGAGGAACATAACAGGGACCGTGCCCCTTCATATTCTCTCACCATAACCGCAGCCTTCTTTCCCTTAATCTTCCTCCAATATTCATCCCATTAATTCTACTTACTATTGTCGTTCATTATCATCATCAATTTGACGATTTAAGCAGTAAAGGGGAGGCTTAATTGGGAATTAATGAAGCCATCAAGAAAGCTTAAAGAGCTGTGAATCTGGGTCTTAAAAATGGTGTCGAAGAGCTGAGCACGAGGGGGTCCAGTTCATGTATTCGATTTACTATTCATAGTGGTAGTTTTCAGATTTAGATGTAGTTTCACAATTGATGTAATTTGAATTTTGTGTTTGTTTACTGATTGGAGCTGAAAAAAATTAGTTTTAAGATTTCAGATTCAAGAGTCCTATTCCATATTTTGGGCTCTAAGAAGCCCCTATGTTGGATTGGTATGCTCTGTTTCCGTTCGAGTCAAGGTATAGGTTCATTCAATTAGAGAAGGATATGGGCACTAGAAGTGAGTTTTCGAGCAAGCAAATTCAGTAGTGAAGTGCTCGTCTCTAGTTAATCCTATTTTGATAATTTGAGTTGGCATCCAATTTTATTGTTCCTATTACTAAATGCATTCTTTTGCCATTCTTTGAATCTGAATGTGATGCTTAAATGTTGATTCTTAGTTTTTTTTTTTTTTAATTAAGTTGATTGTGAAGGAGTAAAGTTACGTAAATCACATAGTTAAATTTAAATAATAAATCACTTTCCTTAGCTTAGTTAAAACAAGCTAGTTTAGGTCATTGGTAATTTAATTTCACAATTCATCCTTGAGGGCTGGCACCCATAGGTGTTATGATAATAACAGTATACTTGTGGGATTTACAACATGACTCTAGTGACTTGACAAGTAGCACACCTCTTCAGGATGTCTTGCACCTCCTTACTCATGCCTGGCCAAAAGTAGTGTTCCCTTAGCATTGGTAAGGGTCTTGTTCTCACTATAAAGTCTGGCTAGTGAACCACCATGAATCTCTCTAATCACCAGCTCACTAGTGCCATACCATGGAATGCATAAATGAGTACCCTTGAATAAGTACCCTTCTTGGATTAGAAACTCCCCTTTTGGATGCATTTGGCATTGTGTGTAAAGCTCCCTAAAGTCTTCATCATGAACTTGAAGGGACTTAAGATGCTCAAATCTGAGGATACAACCATCTAATTGAAATAAAAGGAAGTGTCTTCTTAATAAAGCATCATCTCCTGAGTTAAGCTTATGCTACCCTTGAATGTACTGCAAGGCCTCATAGTCAAAATGCAATATGAACTCACTATCCATCAAGTAATGGCTCCAATGCTTAAGACTCTACACGATAGCAGAAAAGTCTTTGACATATGTGGGGTACTTTTATCTTAAATCACACAACTTCTCACTAAAGAAGGCTAGGGGCTTTTCTTCTTTTGTGAGGCCTCCACCAATTCCTACCCTAGAAGCATTACATTCAGTCTCAAAAACTTTATCAAAACACAGCTGGGCTAACACCAGAGCCGGAGCAAGCTTGGACTTGATCTCTTCAAAGGTTGTTTGAATTTTAAGGGTTCATTTGAAGCATGAACATTTAATCACCTGGATCATGGAGGACATAATGGTTCTAAAGTTTCTTATGAACTACCTATAGAATTAGGCAAGTCCATGGAAACTCTGTACATCATGAATGCTCTTTTAAGTAGGCCAAGAATGAATCACCTCTACTTTACTTTCATCCACTTTGATGTCATGAGCAGTTACAATGTACCTTAAAAAAATGACCTCATCTGAGAAGAAGGTGCACTTTTTAAGGTTGCCATAAAGCTTTCCTTTTCAAGAATCATCATAATATAAGTTAGATGGTCTCGGGGTTCCTCTTTAGTCTTGTTATAGATCAGCATGTCATCGAAGTAAACGACCACAAACTTACCAATATAAGGCCTAAACGCTTGCTGCTCACAAAGGCACTTGGTACATTTGACAATCAGAATGGCATGACTTGCCACTTAGACAAGCCTCTTTCAATCTTAAAAGCTATCTTCCACTTATCCCTTTCTCTAATCTGGATCTAATAATAGCTACTTCTGAAATCCACCTTGGAAAACACTTTAGAACCATATAACTCATCTCATCTAGCATGCCTTCATACTTTGGTATGGGATGCCTACACTTGATAGTAATCTTGTTGGTGGCTCCACTATCTACACACGTTCTCATGCTCCCATCATTTGTGGGCACTAAAAGACTCGAGACATCAGAAGGGCTAAGTGATCCCCTAACCAGCCGCTTGCAGATTAATTCCTTCACTTGCCTTTGAATCTCTATAGTCCCCTTAGGATTCATCCTATAAGTTGGTTTGTTTGGGAGTAAGGCTCTAGGAATGAGGTCCATATGATGTTGTATAGCTCTTTTGAGAGGTGGACTTAAGGATATGTCTTCGAGGAAGACATAAATAAAACATTCAAGTAGTTAGATGGCTAAGGGATAGCTTGAGGGAGAGCTTTCAGACTCATCAAGGGTAGTGGGAATCTACTTATCAAAAGCTCTAAACTCATGATAAGAAACTTTAAGTAATGGTTCCCTACAAGTGAGAAACAGGTCTGAATACTCATGGCTTTTTTGTGGCTTACTTTTGTGGAGTTAGGAAGGGATTAAAGGGGCAAGGGTGATCTTCCTTTCATCCTAGGAGAAGGAATAAGTATCTAAGTAACCATCATGCGTTACCTTCCTATCAAACAGCCATGGTCTTCCCAATAAAACATGACATACATCTATGGGAATAATATCGCACCATAGCTTATCTCGGTAATTCTTACAAATGGAGAATGTAATCAAGCATCTTGAATTAACTTGTAAGCCTTTACCTTAATTACACCATTAGATGTTGTATGGGCGAGGATAAGCTAAGGCAAGGAGGTTGAGTTTCTCCACCATGGTGAATGAAACCTCATTAGTACAACACCCTCATTAATGATCACAGAATATTCTTTCCCTTGGATAGTACACTGACAATGAAAGATGTTTTGTCTTTGTTCTTTTTAAGCCCCTTTGAGACCACTCAAAGCCCTCCATAATACCAATAACTCTCTTTTATCTGCCTCCTTCACAACCTCCTCTTGATACTCCATCAGGTACAACTCTTTTTCCTCTCCATTTCCTCCTTCTTTGGAGCCTCCCATTAAGCTAAGGAAATAATTTTCCTATTAGGACAGTCCAGAGCAATGTAGCTAAGGCCTTGGCACTTGAAACACCTTCTAGTACTCAAAGGGTTGGGGTTAGCTCTAGTTTGTAGGCTAGGCTCTTTTATGGAGCTTAGTTCTTTATGGAGTGGAAGGGGGTAAAACCATGGGTTTAGGGGGTGGGAATGAGCTCCCCTTATTAAAAGGCTAGCTCTTGGGTGGAAGTTTAGGAAAGTCTCTTTTGTAGGGCCTGGATTCTTTTTATTCTTCAACCTTGTGAGCTAAAAATTACACCTTATCAAAGGTTGAGTATTACTGTAATTCGACCATATAAGCACACCTAAGATCAAGTTCTCTTAAGTACCTCACAATGGTTTGGTCTTCGACCTCTTGAAGGTCACATTTCATCAAAAGCTTCTTAAATTCACTAGTATACTCCTCTACACTCATGGTACCTTGAGTCAGATGGTGTAAGTGGTAATACCGATCATGAACGCAAGGAGGGGGTAAGAAACGGGTTCTAAGCTTATACTTCATTTTCTCCCAACTTTGGATTTTTCCTTTTCTTTTTATAACTCTTTTAGCACACAAGATAGTCCACCAAGGAGAGGCATTCTTTCTAATTCTAAGAGCAATAAGTTTTTCTTATCCTCCAGGATCTCCTTGTAATCAAAGACTCTTTTGACCGTGTGTAGCCATTATAAGAACTCATCAGGGTCTAGTTTCCCTCCAAACTATGGAACCTCAATCCTAATGTCATTAAGGTTATGTTGGTTCCTTCTTCCTATTTTTGGTCCTGTATAAGGTTTCTCTTCACCAGAATAAGCAAAAGGGTTGCTCTTCTTTTCACTTTCTTCTCCTCAGACAGAGCAGGATGAGCTTGATGATTGCAAGCTCATGATGTTCTTCCTTTTTTGCTTCATAGTACTCATTTTGGTTCTGTAATTCTGCATTAGTGGCCTTTATTGGATCACAATTCTTCATGAGAGTCTCAAATTTATCCTCTAAAGTCATGCTAGCACTCATGGCTTAAGTTAGATCAAAACCAAGTTCTTTCTACTTTGGATTATAGACAGTAGTGATGTGTTTAGGCTGTTGTTCAAGGCCAAGGAGAAACCTAGCTCTAATACCAAAAATGATGTATTCTATCAAGGTTAAGCTCACACTCAATTAAGAATGAAAGTTAAACAAAACAGAATGCAAGCAACAAATGGGATTTAATTTCTAACTAGGGAAGATAGTGAGGTTTAATGGAAAGTAATACTACTCTTGCGTATGACCCTTAACCACTCTTTGAATATAAAAACACCACCAAAGAGAAGTTGAGACTCTTGCACCTCACTCGGCCATAAGCAAAGATAAGCTAGAAGAGAGTTTTGAGTTCAAATGAGCTAAGGCTCAACTTCATTCATTAGCTCATCAAATATGATTTGAAAAAACTACTAAAAAGAACTTATACATGGCCCCCCTACTGCTAAGGTGGCAATGAGGTTTCTTACAAGTTAAGAAACCTCTAATCTAGCTTAAACTAAATAAATTACAATACATGCTTAGTGTAAGCTAAATACATTGGGTGATCTAGTGAAGATAAGTTGTTTAATGAATAAACTCAAGATTGAACAANNNAATTAACTCAAAATTAATCCACTTGCACATGGGAGAGAGAAAAATGGTTACTGTTGTTGCTCTCGTTTGGCCATCCAATCAGAATGCCAGTGTATCTTTATCTCTTCTCGTAGAAGCCAAGTTGTCTTTCAAAGCTGTAAAAGTCCCAATGATGATTTTCTGATCTCTCAAGTAACCAAGATAAGAAAGGTGGTAGCTCTCTAAATCCCACAGTTTAAGGGAAAACCATCAGAGAATAAAATAGTCAAACAACATGATTTAGCTCTAAATTTATGTAAGTTGGTTCCTTGACAATCACTTAGTTTAGACTTGATTTTAATGCATGGATGAGTTCATTAAGATGTTAATGAACATTCCCAAGTAAAGAAATCAACCCTAAATTTGGTTAGGGAGGAGAACCAATCATAAACTCAAAATGGGTCAAAATTGAGACAAAACTGCACTGGTGAAAAAAATGACGTTCAATCTCGATGAAGAACTTGACTTAACCTAGATTTCTCTATATGGCTTGGTATTTAAGGATGTTAGCTAATATCATAAGCAAAAAAGACAGCACTAAGACTCCTGGAGGTTTAGAAAACCAAGTGCACAAAACTAGGCTTGGGCACTAGTTCAAAACTTGGTAATGCTGAATTTTGGCTAAGCAAAGCTTAGATCATTCCTTTGACCTTGGTGCTTAAACTTGGACTTCCTTAACTATTTTGAAGGCCTAATGAATGGCCTATGGATAGACCTCCAACATTCGTTCTCATAATTCCTTACTTATATCTAACCCCATCACCGCAAAAATCGATTTCCCAGAATCTTTTCTATTATTCTTATTTAATTTTCTCAGTTGTTTCTAGTTTCTTTCTCGATCTATGTGGTTATGCACTAACTATCATCTAAGACTTTGCCTTCAATGAATTTCCTTCTTGTTTAGTCTAATTCTCAACAAAAGTATGAGATTTTTTAGTTTAAGTGTCTAGCTCATTGCCAAAATTTATTGATATTCACTGATGTGTCGTATTTGTGTTGCTTTTATCTAACTGTAGACTATCTAAGCTATAACATCTGTGAGTGTTTTATCTATCAGTGTGTTCTTAGTATTATTCACTCGTCCTTTGTTTTGTCCTGGAAATTGTTAATATGTTTGTTCAATTCCTGGACCACAATCAATGCTATATGTCTGGCCCCTTTCCCTATCTCACAGGATGTTGGGTCTCGTTTGTAGTTTCTGCCCATTTTGTTATCTAATTAGTATCTATCAATGTTTTCCTTTCTTGATCTGTGTTTGATTCCCCATTTTTATCTACTGTTATGTGACTTACAAAGTCTTAGGTTTGTTAAGTGTACTTTGGGGTCAGTGCTCTTAGCAATAGGAGGAAGTTGTTATTTTCAAATTCTAAAATTGTCTCAGTATGATGTTCTTCAGTTGATTCATTTTCCATTCAGTAATTGTGACATTGTTTGCTATTTTCCTTTTAAGCCATGCATTTGTTCTTAATTTTTTATTAATTATGGCACTTTTTGTTAGTCAGAAGAACTTCATGGCATTAAACCTTTGCTTAGGTGCTGCCCCAATGCAAAATTTATTAGCCTACTTTGACATGATCATATATATGATTGTACCTTCACTTGAATTTATTCCTTTTAAATTTAGTGGGATTACTCCATTGTTACACTTCTATGTCACCAGGGTTCACCACCCTGAAAAACTATATACACTCTACCCTCAAAAGAGCCCTATCAAGGATGAGAATACTATACCTTTACTACTACCTGAGACTTTGAATAGAGCTTTAACACTAATTTTTGTATGGATGTTGGTTTGGAATAGTGCTATAGTTATTTTAGAACTTGATAATTATATCAACACTAGTTGGGTTGTTGATTGTGTGGCCATATTATGGCGTGTTGCTCCTTTTTATTTCTCGTTGATGTGTCTAATGGTTGCACGTTGTAGGGTTATGGAACATAGCACTTCTAGGATTTTTTTTTCTTACTCCAAAGGTCTTAGAATGTGGTTATATTCTCTTTTTTTTTTTTTGCCAGTATACAAGTATGCATGCCAACCCCCTTTCAGGTGAAGGCAGTATATAAGGTCAATGTCTCCTTTTTGGAGGGATGGGACTAACATTGTTTGTTCTTGCATTGTAGTTTTTCTGTATCTTGGTGGGATTGCTTAAGTGTTACAATTCTATGGTGGTAGGGTTTAGCACCCTAGGTGACTAGAATTGTAAATGTATTGTCTATGTAAGAACTAAGTCGAGGATGATAATAGCACAATAAGACTTTAAATCTAGCTTTGACACTAAGTCACATACGGGCATCACCTTAGGATAACACTACAGTTATTTTAGCATCTATTCATTGCAACAGCACCATCCTATTTATTGGGTGTCTGGCCATTCTGTGGAGTACTGCTCCTTTTTATTTCTGGTTTGGTTAAAGTTACAAGTTCTTCTTCTCCAAGGCGAACCCATTTGGGTTTCAGATATATTGGAGTTTTTCTTACTATTGAGTGGGGCACCGTTTGTGTATCCTCCACAGGAGGATTAATGTTGCGAGATCTTAGGCACAATGCTTTCTTCAAGAGCTATGTCCGGTTCTTTTTGGTTTGTGGTCATATTTATTCATGCAGTTTATTGCAATCTCAAACACCAAGAAGCTGCCTCTTTTGATCCTCTTCCTACTGGTCCGGGATGACTCATTTGTGACAACTTATTTTTAATTTTTGTTGATTGTAATGATTTATTTTTATGGAACTTTTTGAGTGAACTATTAATGTATCTATTAAGGGGGAATGTGGAAATTATTTTTGGGAGTTTCCCATGGCCCAGCCTCTTATGGCTTCAAAATAACCAATCTTGGCCCCAGAATATTTCTGTCATAACCTTCAATTTTTATAATTTGTAATTGTGGAAGTTATTAGATGCAGTGTGCCAATGAGTTAAGAAAAAATCCATGTTTGTAATTGTGGTGAAGCACCTAGAGACTATTTCTTTTATTTTGGAAAGATTCATTTTCATGGATGCTAAGGTACACTTCATTCAGGTCATTACAATTTATTAATATACTTGCATTTCACTAATAAAAAAATCAAGTTGATGAGTGGAAGAGAGTTTAATTACTCAATTCCTGAGGCCAACTTAATGCTCGTTTCTTTGGATTGAGAAGCAAATTATCAAAAACATCCCTTTCCTAATTGTGTTATATTATGGAAGTAGTATGTTGGAATGCTCTAGGACCTAAGAAATGGCAACTAAGAGTTCAGATAGGATTTATCTATTGCACTATTAGACTTGATATTCAAATTCTGCTTGAAATTAAGGTTAATAAACAAAATTGCAACTTGATAATTAGAAATTTGGGTTTTTCTCATTATGAGTCAATTTCAACTGAGAATCATTGTGGTGGGATTTGGTGTCTATGGAACCCAGTTAATATTAATGTGATGATCATTGCAAATGAAAGTCGAGTTATTCCTTGTTATGTTGTCGATAATGCTAATGAGAAGCATTTTATGTTGGTAGCAATTTGCTCCTGCTCAGGATAAAGATAAGGAAGCCTTTTGGCATCATCTCAAGCAACAACATGAGTATATTAATCTACCATAGAGCATTATTGGAGATTTTAATGAACTGTTCCAGTCCTCAGATAAGGTCGGAGGAGCTCCTCTGACGATTGCTAGACCATAACATCTTAATAATTTTCTAGATCACACCAGAAGCATTGATGGCCATGCCTAAGGGAGACTATTTACTTGGGAAAAAGGTTTTGCGAGGGTAACTTCTGTATGAAAATTTGGATATAGTGATTCTTAAGGAGGATTGTGCACAATTATTTCCTAATTATCCTAATGGGCCATTTACGTGCTTGGACCATGCATTTGTCTTGCTCAATACAAAGCCAGCACATCTGCCTAAGCAGGGTAGTAATTCTAAATATCAGCATTCATAGGCACAATATTAGGAAACACATAATGTAGTAAAGAAAAGCTGGCAATCGTGAGTTCAAGGTACTCCAATGTACCGTGTAGTTCAAAAGCTCAAAATGATTAATCGGATCTTAAATCATGGAGTAACATTACCTTTTCTAATTTCTACTTCGAGTTGAAACAAAATTGGTGCATGATCCAAATAATGCCCAATTGAACAACTGGCATTATAGACTTATCAAGTGTTTATGCCAAAACTACAATCTT
>NCQT01080540.1:26974-38474 GCA_002740465.1 Stenocereus thurberi | reverse complement strand
AGCATAGGTAACTCATCCGAGAAATCTTTCTAATTGCTTCCTATCTGCAAGCTTCTCAGAAAAATTTTTGGATTTTTCTAGAATACATTTTTGCAGAATGATTTGTCCAACTTTTATTTCTAGAGCTAAAAATTCGAGTTCTTGTTTGGCATAAATGCATTTGTTCTCACCAATAATAATATCATGATCAATGCATCTTGTGGTGACAGCTAGAACATCATCAACAGCTAGAACGTTATCCTTGTGTTGTTCTATGGTTTTGAAAAAGGCAAGAATATCATCAATGTAAACTATACAATAGTGATTAAGATTTTTTAAGTTGTTATTCAGTCTTCTTTATAATATTTGAGGTGCATTTTTTAGAACAAATGATATTACTATCCACTTATATTGTCCTTGAGGGACTCTACAAGCAATCAAAAGACTACTTTATTCATCCATTTTTATCTGCTAATATCTGCTTTTACAATCCATTTTTAAGAACTAAGAGCCACCTAGAATTCTACTGAAAAGAACTAATTTCTTAGGAATATAACAACCATCAAAGGTAGTATTATCATTAAACTTTGTATAATTGATTACCATTCTAGCTTTTCTTCTTTTTTCTTTGGTGTGATTTCTCACCATGAAAGCAGGACTTATGTGAGGACTCTTATTATTTCTGATTAATCCTTTATCTAATAGTTCTTTGATTTGCCTTTTAAATTCTTGGATATCCTGTATTTATACACCATTTGTTTGACCTGAATAATAGTGTTAGGATTTAACACAGTAATTTCTATAAATGTCTTATCTTTATCCCAAACTTGAAGAGGATTACCAAAGTAGAGTTTTGGCATAATTGCTCTTGTTACTCAGAAATTTGCACTTTAATAGATAACTCAAGTAAGATTATTAGTGCTATGTCATGCGTTGCAGAGATTACCTTCTCATCATGCTGGCTGCATATAAACTCAATCATCTGATTAGTGTAAGCTTTATTTAATTTATCAATAAGGATTGAGTGACTATTTATGGTGAATATGATTTGGTTTATGGCTTGTGTGCAAGGAGAGTACAACCTTTGAAAATCATTTCCAATATTCATATCACGTGAGGGTTGATCTGTAGCCTATAGAACTAGGATAATGCATTGAACTCCTCCTATTTCGATGGATAACCCTATACGGCTTCATTACAGCTCATTATGCTATTATCGGCTATTTTTATTTGTAAGTGATTCTTTCATTTTTTCCAGATAAATTCTTGGAATAGAGATCTTTTTCCAAGACAGATAGAACAACTACTATCAATACAGGCACACAATTTATATCTATTATATCCTTCGAAACGTACATTTAATTCTATTAAGATTAGCATTGGTAACTTGATAGCATATTACTACAGTCGTATTTTTGACTAATTCATTATCATAGATTGGCTCACTAATTGTCCTCATTTTGTATCTACTAACTTTTCTATCTAAACTCATACTTCTATCTAGTGGTTCTTCCTCACTAACTCCAAAAAAGTCTAGACTGCCTTGTTTTAATAAGTTTGTTATTCTTCTTATTTTTGCATTCATTTGCATAGTACCCTACTTATTCATCTTTTAGGGCTTCGTTTGTTGTAACTTTTATATTTTTCTCCCCTTTGCTTGTTGAAACTCTACTTATAAAATTTTCTTTTTCTTCTATTCTCATTTCGCTATTAATGAGAATTATCCCAATGGGCTAGAAATTGTTTCTTCGTTTTCTTTTACTTTTGGAGATAAAGATATTGATCATCAACCCATTTTCTTAAATACAAGATTGTTGTACCAAGAGTATCAATGATGTCTGCTTTTTTAAGCTATGTAATATATTTTTCTTTGATTATAGAATCGATCGGATACGGTCATTTGTTATAAAATATACTAATATTGGTTTCATTATGCCCAATTTTGTAATAATATTGACTAAACTTAGGAATATATGTTTTTAGATATCTCATATCTAATAATTCTATGTTATTAATCTTTCTTTGCCATTCTCTACCTTTTTCTTCAGAATCAAGCTTAGCTCCGATAATTTCAGTTTCAGTTTCCTTATATAGTTTGTTGAATATAGCAGTTAGTGTTTCCATCATTCTTAAAACATTTTTAGCCTCCCCATCTAATGAGGCATACCAGTTAGCTACAGTGCTAGAAAAATTACATTTAATATAATTTCGAAAATTTTCAGCTGTCCATATGGTATTTAAGTTCAAGACACTATTCATACCCCTATCCCAATGTTCAAATATTTCTTTTCTGTTGCGATCTCCATGCAGCGCGTTTGGCTAATTGGGGTAAAGTTAAGTTTTTCAAATGAAGTGCTGTTCATTGGATCAACCTAAAAGATATGTTGGTTGTATGCCGTACTAGAATGTAACTAGGTCTCATAAAATGGATATTTCTTCTAGAAGATTCGCCAAATTCTTCAGGCTTAGGAATAACATTGTTAGCTAGATTTGATTCGATTTGTATGTATTGAGTGCTTCTCAAATCTCACTGATTTCACCATCATCAATCAATTTTCCATATATGTTATCCAATTTTCTTTTAATTTTCTCTAAAGGAACAACATAGATCTTCTAGTTTAATCAAGTTCATATGTTGACATATTTCTTCTTTTAACTGGACATTATTTATCTCATTGTTATCATCAGATAAGACTTCTTGCTTGTCTACTAGTATGCTCATAATCTTGTTTAATTCTCCTAGATCTTGTTCTGTATCAAACGCATTTTATAATTCTCCTAGATCGTAATACTTATACTTCATCATCTTCTTCCTTTAGTGCCTTTTTCAGAGATGTTTCAGTTGATTTTTTTCCTACCTCTTTTTCAATTTTTAATATCTTGTAAAGGAAATGAATTTTTGTTTCTTAGGTTTTAGAAATGATATTTATGATGAAATGGAGTACTAATACTTAAATCAGATCTTTTATTATGTTAACTTCGTTGCTTGAAGAAAGATGGATTACGAAAAATTGCTTATGTATCTCCTTATCTTCATTCTTAATTTTTGCTAATTTCTCCTTTAATTCTGAAACTATATTAGTGATATAATTGAATTGCAGTTCTACTAAAGTGATTCCTTCCTGTGAGTGTAGAATATCTGAATAATTAGGAACAGGACAATCATATGATGATTCAAACATTGAACATAGTTCAATAGTTTAATTAACTATTAAGTAATGTACTTATTATAATTATTTTTGGTCACATGGCTGCGATACCAAATTAAAGAGGACATCGAATAGGACTTATAAATATAAAATAAAAATGCACAAAATTAAAATATTTGAAAGTAAGTTTTTAAGGATTGGATTAAACTATAGAAATATGAAAAGTTATGGGTATTACACATAAATTAAAATAGTAGACTGTATACCTAAAAAATAGTTTGCATAAACTTTGAAGGTCCTTTCTGTTAGTTACTTATAAGATACCTTATAATTAGTTTTAAAAATTAAGAGTCCTTAAAATAGTTTACATGAAATTGAAGGTACCTTTGTGTAATTTATTTGTATTGAAAGTATCCCTGAAACCTCTCCATTAGACCCCTTAAGAGGTAATTATTAGTCACCTTCCATGCCTCGTAGATCTTAATCAAAGTGTTAAAAAATAAAACATGTCATCATTGCTTTGATGGCACTAGGGAGCCTTCTATGGTTGTGCTTAATCTCTTTCAAGTTTTTGTAATGCTTCACAAATTCTTGATTTGGAAAAGAAAAGCATCACACTTCACAAGCAACAAGGCACACGTCATCAAGACAAATGCAAGTGAAATTGAATAACTACTAGAAAGAGCACTAACTCGAAAGAAAACCTATCATTCCTTGCCTAGCAATGGCATGGATATGTTGGTGATTGTTTTTCATATACAAAAGGCTAGAGGCATCAATTCAATAGTTGATGTCAAATAATCCCATATTGATCCTCTAACAACCTATTATCACCCGCACGATGTAAAGGGTGAGTTTACTCAACAGCTACGGTTCACATGAATTTGTCATATAGTCTACAAACTAAACGGGCAAAGTTTGAATCCCCTACGACATTTAAAAACCTCATGAAAGAAATCAACTATATTTTGGTAGGAACTCAAGGTAATGAAAAACAGAATTTTGTGAAAACAATGAAAGAACAAAAACTAAGTTTAGTTTCACTCTTAATAGTTCTTTACACTGTAAAATCATCCTGAACTCACAAATGTGCCCATCAAATTCTTCAAGATGAAGGTCCACACAACCAAACCACACAAACCACCGAATCTTCTATATGGGCAAAAAATTCAAATTTTCAGCACTAAAAGCCTAGATTTAAGTAAAAAGATGCAAAACTAACTGTGATATGGGAGCAATTACCTCATGAATTGATGCAAAAACCGAGGCTCTTAAATCTATGAAGATGTGGCATTCTTAAAGAGAAAAAGAATTGAAATATATATAGCGGAAAATGAAGAAGAGCTGTCATGAAAGGCCTCTTATGGTCTGCACATCTAGTGGCAGGCAAAGTTGCCCTTTTGCTTCTACTAGGAGGAAAATCGTACCTCTTAACATTTGGCGGCATGCCATACCATGCAACCACCATAGCAATTAGCCCAGTGGTAGTCTCAGCCATACCACTTGACTCTCATTTCAAAATGATTTGTTTGCTCGTGCATGAGCAACATTCATTCATTTGCATGATTCCCGGACCCACAACCACGGCAAAAAAAAAAAAAAAAAGGAGAGCATGCATTTGACTTCTTCATGTCAAAGCATTTTCGAAGTAGACGTGGGGCCTCGATCAAATCACTTTTTATGGCTTCGGAATCACAGATGCAAGAATCTCTTTTTTAGTGGCCAAAAAATGAGAGAGCCGGTTCGCTTATATTTTTGGTTTCTATAAAAATTTCCCTTCATTTTGCTGATCAAAGCTGAAACGGTTGAATACATCATATTTGGATTTCCAAAAAATGATTTTTAGTAGCCAAAAACAAAGAGGGTCGAATCTCTCATATTTTTGGTTTCTAAAAGGTTTCTCCTAGTTTTGTTTTTAAAACTGAGAGGGGCAAATCCCTTATATTTTTGGTTTTGTAAAAATTTGCTCCTGTTCTAGTTTTCAAAAGCAAGAGGCCCAAATCTCTTATATTGTTGGTTTCTAAAACCCTTTCTCCTATTTTGGTTTTCAAAACCAAGAGCATCGGATCCCTAATATTTTGATTGCTAAAAATCTCTTTTAATTGCCAAAAATCAAGAGACATGAATCCAACATCATTTTAGTTTCTAAACGATTTTCTTCCGTACTAGTTTTCAAAACTAAGATCACCGAATCCCTCTTATTTTGATTTCCAAAAATCTTTTGGTTGTCAAAAGTTAAGATGATCGAAACCCTCATTTTGTTTTTTTTTTTTTTCCAAAGATTTCTCCTGTTTTGCTTTTCAAAGTCAAGAGGGTTTGATCTCTTGTATTTTGATTTCCAAAACCTGTTTTAGTTCCCAAAAAACCAAGGGTTCCGAGCCCTTCATATTTTTAGTTGCTAAAAATCATTTGTCTAATTTTTTTTTTCCAGATTAAGATGGTCAAATCCCTCGCAATTTGATCTGCAAAACCTTTTTCTCAATAGGTTCAACTCCTAGTATTAGGTATAAACCTTAAATTCTTTAAAACTACTTTCTCAATAGGTTTTCAACTCCTGGGTGGACTAGGAATCCAACTTTGTTAAAAACTCCACTCTCAACAGGATTGCAACTACTGGGTGAAGTAGGAATCCAAGTATGTTAAAAACTCCATTCTCAATGGGATTTTAAGTCCTACGGCAAGGCATGGACTCCAAATCTTTTAAACCTATTCTTTCTCTTGTAGGATTCTAATTCCTGGGGTCAGGCAGAGTCCCTGAATGTTTCAAGGATATTTTCAACACCTCAAAAGCGCTCTTCTATTCATTCTTGCATTTACATGCACCCTATATGATATTGCATTCTTTACGTTCGCCCTAACGGTCAAGCAGGGGCATTATTTAAGCACTAAATTAGTGCTTACGGGATTTTAGATTGACAAAATTACTAGAAATGAATGCATTAAAACTTTTACTTTCTAGTTCCATACAAAAGGGATTTTACTTTTCATGAATTAATCCTATTTAACGAGGCATCTAAAAGATAAGGATTTTTGACCATTTGTTAGCAAATTATTTCCTTGAAATATGCAAGAAAGAATAAAATTGCCAATTTGTTATTGAAATATCTTTATTTTATGAACAAAGTAATAACATTAGGCTCATAGCCATGGAGGATCAAACAGAAGATGATGAAGAACACCAAACTTAAAGAAATTGATAAATAAAGTATTCTTTTTTGTTTATTGCCCTCAAGACCTATCTCTATCCAAGTACTATAACAAAGCAATTTTTCTTGGTTTCATTTCTTCCTAAGTTCACTAGGGTGGGATGAAGCTAGTTCTTTTCTAAAAGGACCCTTTTAAAAAGATATCTGAGTGAAAAATGTGGTAGAGTTTTGTTACTGCCGAGTTTTAAGAGGGGTTTTGTACAAGAGAAGAGTGAGGCAGAGTCTCCTGCAGGTGAAAGGTATTTTTTTGACATGGAAAGAGAGCATAATTTTGCTAAGTGATGTGTGTGTTTTATAAAATAATGGGTGCATGCCTCTATTTATAATACTAGCAAGCTAATAGTGCTGAGTATAAAACAATTTAAGATATTAAACCGTTTTTATTCTTCATATTTTGCAAAGTGGGGTAGCTGCTAGATTGCTAAAACTTGCCCTTCGAACCCTGCGGTAGTAGAGATGATGTCATTGGTCCTTTGTTCTGCTTTAAGAGAATTGCTTGTAAGAGTTGTATCATGAGGCAATGATCCATTACACTAGTTACAATCACACTCATTCATGCTCAACGTCTCAGGTTTAAACCACCACGCTAGCAAATAGTGTGGATAGTTTAGAAATCAGGCAGGCAATAATTTGGTGCTTACAAGAGTGTTTCTAGGGAGTATGGTGAGTAGGGACTAAGCCTCACCATGAAAGAACAAGTCCTATTTGAAATGTGTCAAAAGTTCAAGGGCCATGTCTCCCCCTTAGATCTTGAAATCACATGAAGAAGTCTAAAATCACTTTGAGGCTTGATGGTCTCACACCACTTCCAACAAATTTGAGGCTTGATGGTCTCATATAGTTAAAAATTTGAGGCCTGATGGTCTCCAATCAGCGTGTACAAAGTTTTGAGACTTGACAGTCTCACACCAACAAAAATTTGAGGCTTGTCGCTCTCACACAAGTTTTTAAGAATTTTGGCGCTTGACTATTTCACACCGATAAAAATTTGAGGCTTGACGATCTCACAGTTAAGGTCTGAGACCGATGGTCCTATGTCGATTGCAAAACTTTAAGGCTTGATGGTCTCACATCGATAATTTTTTTGTCGCTTGATGGTCTTACATCGGTTTTAAAATTTTGAGGCTTGACAGTCTTACACCAATAAAAATTTGAGGCTTAAGGGTCTCACACAATTTTTAAAAATTTTAAGGCATGACGCCCTCACACTAATTTTAAAAATTTGAAACTTGAAGGTCTCCACCTATTTAAAAATCTTGAGGCTTGATGATCTCATAATTGTCTTAAAATTTTGAAAAAAAAAATCTCAATTAAAAAAGCTCTCATAGGATGGAGAAAATTGAGGGGAGCACTTACTATTTTTGCAATGCCACTAGGTCTAAGTTTAATGTATGTGTCGAGTGGTGCTCTTTGCCCTGGCAAACAAATAGTTCCTCTCTTTTTTTCCCTCTAAAACCAGGTTCCGACGGCATGATTGGGATAGCCGATGGTCCAAATGCCACCACGATAGCATGATAGACATGCCTAACTAGTGCTAACGACATGATTTGTCCCCTAACTACAGCCGCTGGGTCATCCCACCTACCGTTAGGTCGCTAGAAACTTAAAAAGCCTATCACGACTATTCTTCCTCATTTCACACCAAGTTTCAACACTCTCCCTCTAAAAAAATACCATTGTCAATCTCCTCAAGTTTCAAGGGCCATGTTTTTGCTCCAATTCATCAACTGATTGCTCTATTCTCATATGCTTTCGTATTTTACTTAATGATGAGCGTTTTGAGTTCNAATTTCAATTTCATGCCCATCTTAGATGATTTAAGGGCCTATTTGGTTTGGTTGTGAACCTCTACTTTTTACGATTTGGTGGGCAAATTTGTGTGTATGCGGTGTTTTTAGAATGTAGAGAACTGTTAGGAGTGAAACATAGGCCTAATTTTTGCTCTTTGATTGTTCTTTTAGGTTTCAGTTTTGATTCTATTGAATTCTTGCGGAAATGTGGCCAAAATTTTGTCATTTTGACTTTGCATGTTGTAGTTTTTGAACTTCATCCTTTCCACTTGTATGCTAACTTTTGATGTTTTGCATGTATGTTATGGCTATGGCACATCCTCCCCCTTTCCATCGAGGCGATGACAAGTTATTTAAGGATGATCATGATATCAGGTCCTGGACTCCAAGCTATTGGATTGACACCTTGTGCTTGCTGTATTCGAAAGATAAGCACCATCATATCTCCAGCACCGATTGACAAAGCATGGTGAATTCTTTTTCTTGTGAGTTAATGCTTTCCTCTTTCTTTTTTTTGACAATTCTTGAATTTTCTTGAAATCAATGTGACGATCTTGCTTCTCTTTTGTAGCACCAAGTTCGCCAAAAGGGTACGAGAACTTGAAGGATATTAAATGCATTCATAGGAAGCCTCCAGGTGCCATCAAGATAATGGTGATGCATGCTAACTTTAACCCTTCGATCAAGGTCTATTGGGTCTAGAAGGCACCCAGTCAGTCCCTTCCAAGGGGTTTGATGGAGAGGTTTTAGGATGCTAGTAATGCCTCTCTTTCCCTGGGATGAGATGATTGCTACCATATATTCGTCTATGATGACTGGGGTTCCATTCAGGTCAAAGTCACTAATCTTACGCGAACTTCAAGCCGGAGAGGCAGAAGCATATTGAGTTTTTTGGGTCTTCCGCTAAGACATGGCCTCTCAAGTCCAACTTCATCCAATACTTTATGATCCTAGGATTATTTGGTTGGCCTTTCTTATAGCCCATTCTTTTGCCTTTCGTGGCGTATTTACTCGTGTCACCGTTTTCCTGATAAGGGCAACTGGTGCCATCCCCATCTGATGGCATACTTTAGGGATGCTGCCATGATGGGTAACCTTAATTGGGGGACTCTAGCCTTTGCTACCGTCCTTAAATACATGAGGGCAGCATTATGGTAGGTTGGAAAACATTTGGGCGGTAACCCTAGGAGGATTTGGGAAGATGCTTGAGTTAAGCTTCGATTGTTGGTTTTGTTTATGCACTAAGGTGCCTTAAGCTGCCATTATGACTCTTTTTTTTATATGGCCTTGGCTTCTAGAGCACTTCCCCAAGATGGCGCCTAGCACTAAGGCAATAACCGAGTGCCTTTCATGATGCAGTGGGCTGAAAACAATTGCACGAGCAAGACTCTCACCCTTAAGGGCATCAATAGTTTAAGCGTGGTCTCAAATTGCTAGGTTATTGAGGATGTGAGCACATTTTCCTTTACTTTGTTGTTTGATATCCTTACTTATGAACCTATGAAGCTATTACTTTTTATTTTTCTTTAGGTGACATGAGATCCTTATGTAGATGCCGAGAATGTCCCTACGTACATTTGGAAGACCTAGGCTCTCTCGTGTCAAAAAGTCCACACTAGGAGACCTTTTGGGTACATTTGGCACCTTGATGAGCGGTTGAACCACCAAGTGATCCCCGACTCAGCGGTATCCTGAAGGTCTACGCCTTCATATCCGTGAACCATGTTCACATCCTTATTTATCTTACAGCAGATTGATGAGTGCTTAGATGGGGAGGATTGTGTTTATCAACTGGAGGATGAGGACTATGGTAAGTTTGCTCAAGAGCACCAAATGCCTCCTATTACTCACAATGTAAGCCCGTAATTTACTTAACATAATGATTTTGCTTTCTTTTCACTACTCTTGTTTTCTGAAATGTGATGGTTTACATTTTGTAGTACCCTTAGAATGTCCCGGTGATGAGCTATGAGATGAGGCATAGGTGACACCCTTGTGGTGCAACAATCCAAAAGGATTGAGGAGGCTAAGGATTCCACCACACTTGAGTTATAAATGATTCCTCCACATTGGCTGGGGTTAGGTCCTTTCTCCTTATCAATTGTCATTAGCTATTTCCGTTTGCTTATTTTTTAACTTATCATTTCTCATTTCCTTTGCAGGTTTAGGACTTCCCCTAATATGTCGCCGTGCTTGACGGTAGTACCTATGACTCGTAGGTAGTGCATCATAGTCAAGCTTCTTTGCTGGCTAGTAGCGGGTTCCACCTCGTCCTTGGGGTATATGTGCTTTCCCTTGTGGGATGCCGAGTGGGGAACAATCCTTTCTCCTAGCCTCTGCCATTACTGATCTATGGTGTTTACCCAAGGTGTGGCATATGGTTTTGGCAAGGGCCTCGCTATCCACCACTTTCTGGTCAATTTGACATCCCACAGTACCACAGTCCTTATGGTTAGGCATTCCTGAGCAACCTATGCTCAACCTATGTGGCATTCAGTGGACCCTTGTTTACTGGACTTTAGTTCCTTGGATTTTCCCACACCACCCAGGGTTCAAATCATAGATGAGCGTCAAAAGCATTAGGACAAAGACTAGCAAGGGAATGGCCCTTCTTTTTTTTTTTTTTTTAATACATGTCTTATTTGGACATTGAAGCCAGTATACGTTTTGACATTTCCTTTTTTTTGGATTTTGTTTATTTGCAAGAATGCAATAATGATTCTTCTCAGTTTTTTATTCATTTCTTCTTTCAAATTATCATGATTGACCTCATTGTAGGAGCGCTAATGCTTGAAGTCTTTGTATTTATTATTAGAATTTTGCTCGAGGTTAGAGGGTCAATTTTAGACTTAAGGTCGAGTTGACCAAGAAGAGAGTCCAGAATAATTTTTCAAAAAAAAAAAATTCCACAAGAAAAAACTAATGAAAAAGAAAAGGATAAAATTCTAAAATTCATGCTTGTATTGGTTATTATGTGAGTTATTATTATTTGCATTACAATGCCTTTAGTTTTATTATCTATCCGCATTTGTATTTTTTATTTTATCAAAGGATTTTCAACTGTAAAAAGTTTTCTGAAACCTTTTTTGTATGTCTATTGAACTTGACTTCCCTATAGGTAGTGATACCTATAAAGGCGAGGCAGCTTACATCTGGACCTGTCTTTACCTATAAAAGCAGGACCAACACTTAGAGGTTGTTGTTGTTGTAGGCCAAAATAAAAGAAAATATATAATAAAAGAAAAGGGAGGATTTTCTCTTACTTCATTTTACAAAATTTTGTGGCAATTCAGATTTGGGAAGTGAATGTCTTGAAATATTGTAGATAGAAGAAAAAAGGCAAGTGAATCACATCAATTAGGCGTATGCTGACTCA
>NCQT01080457.1:45499-59979 GCA_002740465.1 Stenocereus thurberi | reverse complement strand
AATAGCACTCTACGATTCGACAAAATGCCTAAGTTAGCAATATGGGAATTATTTAAGATTTTTTGCTTTGGTTTTACATTATGAGGTTTGTAAATCATTTTCTCCTTCTATATTGTAGAAGTATTGTTCATTGTATATTAAGAATGGTATAATTCATTTATCTAGGGATCTAGTTGTTTCAAATCTACAAATTACCATATTATAGTTGTTTCTTAAAATCAGTCTGGAGCTCGAATGCATCAGCCCTTAGCTTCCTCTTAAAACCAGCCTTGCTTCCTCTTAAAACTGAAATCCTAGCCTGTTAACGGCCTCCCAAATTTCGAATTTCTTTCCACAAATTTCGAATTGCATCAGCTGCATTCTAGATTGCCTTCTCTTGCTCTTAATTTGTATTTCATGCTGATAATGTTAAGTAATTTACGTTGAAAGTGAGTGACTCATGGAGGATCTTTTGTTTCAATGCCATGTTTAAGTGATTTATTGCTTTTTTATTGAAAATGGACAGCAATTTCACCAAGCTGCCTAGTATCTAACGCCTTTAGTTCTTAGTTTTAAAAAGTGCGAGGCGCACAGGGTCCTAATGCGTGAGGCGCAAGACGTGAGGCGAAGGAGCACGCATCATGGATGCGAGGTGCCCTTCTATGCTAATTTTTTTTAAAGTATTTCATAATTCACAAAGCATATTTTGCATAAACGAGTTAGCTAAATGCATTAAAAATGTGGTTAAGCATGAATATGACTACTAACACCATAAATAACCTTAAGATATGTTGTCTTATCATCGTAGTTCACCAATACACATACTTACGGTACAAATTTAGCTCACCTTTTAGCTCTCAAGGAAGGAAAAGAAGAAAGAAGGTAAAGGCAAGGCTAAGAAAGAGAAGAAAAAGGGGGAAGATACAGCCTCGCATCCTTGAGGTGCAACTCATCCCCTCCGAAGCACTGACCCGGTAGCCTCACACTGAGACGCGCCTAGGTGTGTCTCAGGTGGGCTTTTTTAAACTAAGATTTAGTTAGTTTAGCCGCCTCATTAAGTGAGAATACAACCGGGTACTTCGCCAATCTCTGTCTCTGCCTCTGCCTTTTTCCTATTTTCTGCGTATGAATTGTTCAAATTGAAGAAGCTGTAGTAGTGAATGGGAAATTTTCATCTAGAAACTAAGGTGTATGAGATGAATTTAAGTGATATGTTAAAGCTGGGTTCAAGAGGTGTCAAGACTACACTTGTATTTAATAAGAAAGCAGTTCATGTTTAATGGGTGTCCCATTTGATTGCTTCAATTCTGATGTTGCACAGCTTTGTTCCTTTCAAATTCTTTAGTATACATGGCAGCATATTGTTGTGATTATGTGACACTAAAAATCACTCAATCTCTTCTTTCATGAAACTAGATCATTGCTTGTTATCATCATGTTTGCAGCCTAGCATCTATATCTGAAATTGATGACTCAGCAATAGTTGTCTATCTATAATAAAGTATAAGTGTGTGTTTGGTCTACTTATGAAATTCAGGAGGCTATGAATTAAACAATGATAATGAGATAAGAGTGTGATGGAAGTTATAATTATAATTAAGCTTTGAACTCTAAGTTAGTATTAATTATGATTTGGCATAAAATGATTGTGTTACATGTGATATCTAAAGCATCTTATGTGATCTTTGGAATATCAATAACATATTTGTGGATAATGCCTTCTTTTTCTAGATGCACTAAACAATATACGATGTTTTTAATGCAAGCATACCTTAAAGAAACTTAGGTCCATCTATATCTCTATTTTATCCTAGGAGACACCTCCTTTTTTTGGCACCTTTTTGGCACCTTAGCTTCCTTATTAGTTAAAGGGCTTTCTTTTGGAGCTTCCTTAAAATATGTACAATTTATTATGATATGGTTGACATTCCCTTTAATTTGATATCCATTTATGCTCGAGTATATTACACTTTAAAGTAGAATTTGCTTTACTATATAATGCACATAATGCGAGAAGGAATACAATGTTTTTATGTACTATAACTTGACATTCCCTCCCCCGGGGGAAAGAACAAAAGGGTGTGTCTGTGTGTATATGTACATAATAAATTAAATCAGATACTAAAGACACATTTACATTAAGTATGAAGACTTAAATGCTTACAACTTAGAGTTATAGAAAGATTGTTTCCATTTATTAAGACTTAGATTTGAGAAGCTTAGCTACCTGGTAGTTTAGAACAAAAGAAGTTGATGTCCATGTTGAGTATGTTTTTTCAGCCTCTGAAAAGTATTTATTGATATTTATTGCTAAAAATTATTTAAAGTTGCTGAAATTTACTTAAAACTATTGAAAGTTATTTTCATCACAATCATTGTGACATGGAACCAATATTTATCATCATTTGTGAATTACATTTACATTGATTTTTAAGTTAAAATTATATTTGTACCATCTAATCCATTAGATATACTATAATGTACGAACTTATTTTGTTGTTGTGGTTGATGTGTTTTATTTGTTGTTTAGTTTTTATTGTGTTACTTATATTTTGACAGCCTTATTTTGCTGTATGAATTAGTGGGTAAAAAAAAAAAGCGTACGAACTTATTTGAGTGTTATATTTGGTTTTACAAACATTAGCCCCTTTTTTTCCAATGTCATAACGAATTGGTGTTAAATCCTTCAATTTTACTCAAAGTATCTAGGATTTTGGGAATAATTTCATACTATTACTACTTTTGTTGTTTTATCTGTGTATAATGGTTAAATTGCAGTTACATCATAGCCCTAACTTATGTGAAACAATATGAACATAATTGAAGTTGATTATACAAGCCTAAGGAGTTCTAGAAACCTCGAACTAAGTAAATAACGAAGAGAAACAAAAATCTAATTTAAGATATGTCGGATGCAATTATCTCTATTCTAGTTAAACAATCATCAATTCTATCAATTCAAATAAAACAATGGCATATTAAACACAATAGTTGCCCCCTGTATTTGTCCCAATTTGTGTGTGTGTTTTCAGATTATGAGGTTCATGGTCATATTTTTCCAAGTTGTGCTTCCTTCTATAGTCTTCTCCACTTATACGGTTTCCTTATTTACCTATGCGAATATGTAATGATATGGTATGTTGTTGTTGAATCCTATATAGTACATATATTTCTTGATGGCTTTATAATTGAATAAGCTCCCTTGAGTTTATGTAGTAAGCATGATGCTCTGGGATATTATTATTATTTTTTCTCCCTATTGGATTGGAGTTACATTAAGTAGTTGTTAAAATTTATTTAATATTTAGGTGATTATGTTATATGAGAGCAAAGATGGCTAGTAGCGAAATTTGCCTCTTCTTCCCATACTAGGCGCATTCTTATTAGCAAATTGAATCAAATTTTGATAATATGGTACCTAACAAAGAGTGGATGAACCTTAAAGATCACTTAGGCGAAGACTATGAAAAAGGAGTAGAAAGTTTCTTGGACTATGCATTTACTAGGTTAGGAACAGAGACCATTCAATGCCCATGTGTCAAATGTGTAAACATTGAGTTTGAAATGCGTGAAGAGGTTCAAGGGCACTTGTTAGCTTATGGAATGGTCAAAAGGTATACATTTTGGTATCATCATGGGGAGAGGTTTAGTGAGCCCAGTGTTGAGATGGATGATGAGAGTGATGTTAGATGAATGTGATGAAATGCATGGAATCTTGAGGGATTTATATCATGAGTTGAATGATATAGATTCGTTAAGGCATGACAACCAGGAAGAGGAGCCAAATGACAAGGCCAATACATTTTATAGGCTGTTAAAAGATTCACAAGTTCCTATTTACGAAGGATGTAAAATCTCAAAAATGATTGCATTGGTAAACCTTCTTTACATTAAGACTCTTGGTCGATGGAGTAATGAATCTTTTACTATACTCTTACAATTCTTAAAAGATGAATGGTTACTAAAGGGATCAAATTTGACATACTCTTATTATGGAGCAAAAACGATTATAAAAGATCTTGGCCTTTCTTATAAGAAAATTAATACATGTGTGAATGACCGTATGCTCTACTGGAAGAAGGATAAAGAGGCAGACAAATGTAAGGTGTGTGGTGCATCAAGATGGAAAATTAATAAGCGTAATGGGAAGGATAAGTATAGGTGTAGTGGTAAAAAGTTGCCCAAAAGATATTGCGATACTTTTGCACTAAAGTTAAGATTGCAAAGGTTATACATGTCCTCTAAGACGGTATTTTAATGAGATGGCATCATGATAAAAGAACGAATGATGATACAATGAGGCATCCAACTGACTCTCTTATGCGGAAATCATTTGATGGAATGCATCAATGGTTTGCTTCTGTCCCACGCAATGTTAAACTTGGCCTTGCTAGTGATGGTTTTCAACCTTTTGGTAATTCAAAAAACTCATATAGTATTTGGCCCGTTATTTTAATTTCATACAACATGCCTCCTGAATTGTGGCATGAAACAATCTAATATGATTCTTTCAATGCCTATACCTGACCCTGATAGTCCTAGAGATGTAATTGACATATATTTGCAACCTTCAATAGAAGAGCCAAAGGAATTATAGGAAATCAGTGTTGAGAGATTTGATGTATCAACTCGATGTCATTTCTAACTTCATGCAGCTTTACTTTGGACAATTAATGATTTCCTTGCTTACGGAATGTTCTTTGGATGGAGTCCTAAGGAAAAATTGGCATGTCCTTGTTGCATGAAAGAGATCCATTCTACAAGGTTATCTAATGGCAGTAAGCAATGTTACATGGGCCATCGGCATTATCGGCCTTCAAACTATAAGTTTCAAAAACAGAAAGATTTGTTTGATGGAATAATCGAGCGTGGTGTACCTCCGTAACCTTCTTCAATTGATGATATTCTTCATCAAGTGCAAGATCTTGAGAGTGTATACTTGGCAAAGGCTCCACATAAGAAGCCTAAAATATCCTATGATAAGAGGGGGGACAATTGGAATAAGAAAAAGTATCTTCTTTCAGCTTCCTTACTGGAGTACCCTTCTATTACACCATAATTTGGATGTTATGCATATTGAAAAAAATTTATGTGATAATATTCTTGGAATAGTCATGAACATCAAAGATAAGACTAAAGATACTATCAAGATGCGTCTGGATTTAGAAAGGGTGGGATTAAGATCTAGTTTGCATTTGCTAAGAGATGATGATAAGATGAAGATGCCTCTTACACCATACACTTTATCCCTTCTTAAAAAGTGCAAGTTTGCCAATTCTTGAAAGAATTGAAAGTTTCGGATGGGTTTTATTCAAATATATCTTATTGTGTGAATATGAAGGACGCAAAAATCTCTGGTCTCAAAAGTCATGATTGCCACATTATACTCAAACATCTCTTACCACTAGCGTGGCCTTTTTACTCCATCAGTACGGGAGGCAATCATTGAGTTGTCAATTTTCTTTGCAATACTGGGTACTAAAGAGCTTAGGATGAAGGACTTAGAGCAAATTAAGGCACAAATCCCTGTTACTTTATGTAAGCTAGAAAAGGAATTTCCTCTTTTTTTTGATATTATGCTGCATTTACCTATACACCTTGCTCATGAAGCTAAAATTGGCAGGCCAATCTAATTTAGACATATGTATGCAACTGAGCAGACTATATATACCTATAAATTCCACATTCACAATAGGGCTTAACTAGAGGGCTCAATTGCAGAGGGCTATTTAGCTCATGAGTGTATGACACTTTGTTCAAGGTATCTTCAAAACATAGAGACGAAGTTCAATCATCTTCATCGAAACTATGAAAATCAGAATGAGCATGATGGTGGCTTATCGATCTTTAATCATCCTGGTCAGGGATTAGGAGCTCAAATAAATATTGAGAAGCATGAGTTAGATGAAGCTCACATTTATCTTCTAAAGAATTGTGATAAAGTCCGACCTTTTCTAGAGTAAGTCTTATCTTTACAGTATCATTCCTCCTTTTCTGAGATCTTGGTGTACCTTAATAATTTGTAACTTAAGTAGCTCTCATGTTTTGTTTAGAAAATTCTCTACAAGCCAAGCATTAGTGCACTCACTGTCTGAGGAGGAATGTTGTAAACACTTTAGGGAATGGTTCAAGTGTGAAGTAAGTACCCAACATTACCTTGGGTATTTTCTTGTATACATGTACATCAATGCATATATGATCACTATATTATAGTTGATTTGTTTTTAATAGGTGACAGAACTATATAAGCATAAGAAGGCCAAGAAAATAGAAGAGTTACTATCATTGGCACGTGGCCCAACACAATATGTCACATCTTATAGTGGCTATATTGTCGATGGCTATAGGTTCCATGTTGAACAACGGAAAAAGAATTTGAGGATCCAAAGCAGTGGGGTGGTAGTGATCGCAAATACAGGCAGAAAGATGCAAATATAGACTTTTATGGGGTCTTGACTGATGTACTTAAGCTACAATATCTTGGCGGAAAGCGAGTGACATCACTGTAAGTAGTTTGATGTGTATGATAAGTTAAGAGGAATCAAAATGGATGAATATGGCTTTGTGAGTGTTAATTACAATAGGCAGCTACAATCTAATGAGCTATTTATCTTGGCTAGCCAAGCAAGTCAGGCCTTCTATGCAATTTATCATGTAAACAAAGGTTGGCATATGGTCCTCAAGTCCCTACCATAGTACTCTGTAGAAATGTTAGTATCAAATGATCCTAATTTGAACAGTGCTGGTTGTGAAAGTGGAACATGACAACATGGTGAATAACGGTCTAGAAAGGGTCAAAAAGGAAGATATTTACTCTATTCTTAGGAAAATTTGGCGTACTCTTTTTATTAATGACATTCATGATGCTTAATTACCATTTTAAGGTTTAAAGTTACTATTTTTCAATAGTATCGACATTTATTTTTTACATAGCAAAAATGTGATGTGAAATTTGCATTTTGATTCAAGGTTAGATCATCTCCTCAACTCCTGCTAACCTAGCAGTCAGGTCAGTTTCTTCCCTCTGCCCATTCTCACATTCTCAAGGTGCAACTATGTAAGAAAAGTTTTTATTTCACTTTTTGTTTCAAGCACCCAGTGATATTTAATTTTATTGTAGTCTTATTTTGAGTTAACTTAGTTGTAAACCTGTTTCTCTACATCATTTGTTGCTATTCTATCGCAAACATGCTGTGATGATATTTTGGTTCTTAAATTATAAATTATATTTTTTCAAACTGTTTTTTGAAGTGCAAGTAAACTTGCTTTTGATATTGTAGGAAAATAATGAATTCAACAAGACCGGGGAATAAGCCAAGCATGCCAAGGTTTGATAAACCAACATTCCTGCAGCATGGTATGCTAGCTAGAGGTCGTGGTAAGAAATTAAATGAATTATACACCTCCATATGTAAGTATCCAGATTCTATTCAGAGGGTTAATCATTCTAGTGGTGTTTCTGGGATATCTATTGGAATAAACAAATCTGGTCGTTCATCTGTGCCGCACTCTTCAATTGGAGCTAGTTCTAGTGTTAGAGATCCCTTCAATCCAATTATGACTGCCCATCAATTCTATGTGTATTCTAGTGCTTCTGATCATGATGATGAGGATACTGATAATGAGGATACTAATTGTGAGGATGATGCTATACCATCGTCAGAGGCTGAGGATTCAGATTTGCATAACCCTCTAACAGATGAGACACATACACCTCAAATTGGAAAATAAATGAACATAAATGCTAATGAGACCGAGACACTTCAAATAGGGAAAGAAAGGCGTAGCAATCGTCAGTCCATTCTTTTAATAATTCTGTTTGATTTAGACTAATAATATTCTCCACTAATCATTGTTTGTTTTATTGTTGACCTTTTCACAAGAAAAGATGATTCCAAGAAGAGAAAGATAGGTGCAAAAGCTGGAAAAACACGAGGTAGAAATAAGTGCAAAGAAATTGTGAACCTTAAACTTAGAGAAAAACAACCTGTATAATTTTACAATAATCGCACCGTTGGAGTTAATCAAGGAGCTTTTGTCAGACACTTGGGAATTATAGTTCGCGATAAAAACATGTGCCCTGTAAGAGTGCACAAATGGAAGGATACTGGAGACAGAGAATTGGATCACATGTAGAGAGCTATAATGGTATCATAGTAAATTCTTACAGAGTTCTCTATAGCATCTAATACAATATTGAGTTCTAATGAGATTACTTTATATTACTTTAGGACGTTTTCTCGAATGATGACATATAATCACACCGTGAGCATGTTCTTCTGCATATGTATGATTTGTGGACTAATTAGAGGTCCAATTTGAAGAGATACAACATCACAAAACCAAAAAAGACTTTACAGCAAGTTTTAGATCATGTGCTTAGCGGACTCCAAAAGGAGGAATGGCACTATGGCACTAGTTGATTGCAGATATCTATTCAAAAGACCCACACAAGGTTTCAAAGCTATATGCTTTTTTCTCTAGTTCCTAGCAACTACTTGTTTTCTAATTGTTAACTGTTTTAGCTAACATCTTTCTATTACTTTGACTTTTTTCAAATTTTGAAAGCAAGTGCCCGAAATTCTGCTAATAGAGCTAACTATAAGAAAGAGAGGCTCCATAGAATAGGAAGTAAGTCGTATCAACAGGTTGCATGGGAATTGGTAATAAAACTATGAAACTTGTTCAAAATGTCCCATGGTTTTATATGAGGAAAAATAATTTGATTACATGCTTAGAATTGCACAAGGCGTAAGTAGTGGAAATGAGCTGTCCTTTCTTCAAATGTTTCGTGAAACCCATAAAAAGGGCGATGATCTTGTAACTCCAGAGATTGCTCAGAAACACATATTTTATGATCTTGTTTTGTAACTTTTTTTTTGGGCAATTGCAAAGATTAATGCTACTAGGCTATACATTTTAGGATGAAATCCAAGATACGATGGAAAAGGAGCCCTCTCTTTTGCATATGGAGGTAGACTTTATAAGTTTACATAAATGAATCTCAATAAAATACTATCCGATGTCTTTATCTAATGCATGACATTTCCTTTTCGATGTGTAGATTGCTCAAAAGGTTTTCAAATCAAAATCTCGAGATTCAGTGGTTGGCTATGGAGGAGGAGTAAAGGCAAAAGATATAAGAGGACCATCACGTACTAGAGTTGAGCTCGAAGTGGAACTCAATGCTACTAGGGAAAAAAAAAATGAAGTTCTTGTTGATCGCGTAACCACAATCGAAATAGAAAATGAAAATCTTCAAAATCATGTGGAGTTTGCTGAAGCAGAAATGAGAAAGTGTAAGGATTGGGTTTCCAAGCAGTTAAACATTACTATTCCACCTTGCGATAATGTCGAAAATGGGAATGCAGGTTAGAAACTTAATGCAAATGAACTTAAATTCCTCGCGGATGTCTCTTGAATTTTAGGGTTTTGATTATTTACTTGATTGCTCTGTTTCTACCCCACTCTCTTTGCCTTGATTGTGGCTGAGTTCATATGACTATTCAAATAAGGGAAAACAAAGACATGTCTAGATAATTTCTATCTAGAAATTACTTTTGCTGCATATTTCTGGAAAAGTATTTCTGGAAAAGTGATTTGCGGCATATTTAATTTGTTGCTATTACCCTTATGCTCAGATAAGATGGGTTGTGCTGATTTTCTTGGGAGATATGTGAGAAAAATGTTGGTAATTTGGAGCTGATAATGAGGATCTTTAATGGGCAAGCAAACTGAGTCACTATTATGTTTTCTGACCGCTTACCTGTGAGAAAGCGCGTTGTAACATTGATGAGTTGTAGTTAAGGGACACAATTCATAGTTTGCCATGAAGAACAAATAGCTTGCTGCTTGTGAGAGCCTCAGTGAACTAAATGGCAGGAGGTGCCATGACCTGCTCAGTATTATGTGTTTTTGTTACTGCTCTTATGCTACTACTGTCATGTAGTTAAGTACCACAATTCATAGTTTGCCACGTAGTTAAGTCACTATTATGTGTTTTTGTTAATGTCCTTATGCTGCTACTGCCCTCCAAAGTGATGGGATAGTTCTGAGCTTTATGATTGATGAACTATATTATTTATTAATGAACTGTATTGTTTGGTATACTCCGAGCAAGTGGCTCGTAGAGTTATGAACTCCGTCGTGCAGCCGTTGAACTTATTTTATAGTTCTTTATGCTTCTATTCATTATAGGGATTTAATGTAACACTTTAAGCCTGGAAAATGGTCAGTTTTTAGGAAAAATTCTATCCGTTTTGCCCCAGAATTAAGTAAGAATTAAGAAATTGATAATGATCCTAACCCTGGGGGGTGGGGGTGTCATGTGGAGATTTAGTTCCCAAAAAGAGTATTACTTAGATGGGTTCTAGCTCTTAAAACACTAGAATTGTCCTTGGCTATTTAGATATGCCTATCTATAGCGTATAACAAGAAGGGAATTTGCCTTTGCCTTTTGGAGCTTTAAATTTTCACACATAAACCTCTCTACTTTGTAGCCAGAATAGTTCTTTTGAATTTGAACATAATTGATGTGGGTGATACGCTTTTTGTAAGTGCTTCCTTGTTTTGTACAGAAAATACACATATTTGCTGCCATGGCTACATGTTTATGTGCCTCCTTGTTTTCATATTTATGCATTTGGTGTACATACTTTTTGTAATATCTCTCTTTATGAATAAAGTTCTAATACTTTCTTTTTATTTTTTAATAGATACATGAAGATGCTGGATCCTCATTCTAAGTTCTAGTGGTGCTCCACTATTTAGCTACAAGATGCAAGATCATTAGTTTTCTCCTTTGTTTTTAGCCAACTTTTTATGTATTTAGGCATCAAATTTAAGGACAAACGTAACTCATCTAGTTTCTTGAATTGTTTCTAGAGTTAAGATAGGTATCATATATATGGTTTTGCGTTTTAGTAAATATTTACAAACTAAGTGTGTTTCATTCAATAGATATATAAAATTAGTATTTCTAGTACTTTCGAAAACTATTTAATCTAGTTTACCATTATAGTGATTATACGGCTAAAACTAGCTCCAAAAATTATTAACGACACAAATAATTGGTCATTATCATTAGGTGCTTGCGATTTTCAATGATAAAATACTTTATCGTTAGTCTTTATTGAAACAATAACGACTAAGCAAAGTTGTTGTACTAATAACATTATAAATTTTTTTTTCTAATTTCATGAATAAACGACGAATAATATGGTCGTTATTATAATTTTTTCCGTCGTTAATTGATTAACAAATAACGATAATATCTTTTTGTTGTTATTAGAATAACGACGAAAATTTTCAAGTCATCATTAAAACTATTAACGACGGGACCAATAACGACGGAGGACGACCAATATTTTTTTGTTTTTAAAGCCTTTAACGATGGAGAATTATGCTTTTAACGACCAATTTTGTCGTTGTTAGAAGCCTCTTTTCTAGTAGATAGTGACCAACTTTTTTGGAAATCTTTTTTCGTCGTCAGGCCAGTCACATGTGGAGGAGGTCCTAGCATACATTGAGCCTCGCATGTTGGAAGTGATGAATAACCAGTTATGTGCCGTACTCAAGAGGGGAGGTTAAGCAAGCACTTCATCAAATGCACCCACACAAAGCCCCGGGCCTTGATGGAATGAACGCTTTCTTTTTTCAATGGTTCTAGCACATTATGGGGGATAATGTATCGACAGCAGTATTAGCCATATTTGAAGGGCACTCGAGTCTTCTGTGCTTAAACCATACTTTTGTGGTGCTGATACCGAAGAAACCAAAGCAGACAGTGATGGGCGACTTTCGGCCAATTAGCCTTTGCAATGTAGTCTTCACACTTTTTATGAAGGTGATTACTAATCGGTTGAAGGTGATTCTTAATAGTATTGTATCAGACTCGCAAAGTGCACTTACACCGGGTAGCGGTGGCGGAGACACTAAGGGGCAAGGGGGTTAATTGACCCCCCACTTTTTAGGAAAAAAATTTAAATGTGGGATATTTTGGTGGAAAACAAATAGACTTATATTAATTAGTTCTTAGATACTTCACAAAGGAGAGCACAGGAGATTGGATAATGGCTTGTTGCTCCATATGGGAGGTCACGAGTTCGACTCTTGTGCTGCCTTGTATGTAAATTTTTTTGAATCTTTTTAAAAGTCTGTCGAGCGATGATATCATGCTTTACATTCAAAACATGAGATTTCATCAAGGACAACTTTCTTGAATGTATTAATTACGCACTTTACTTTTAGAACTATTAAAATTTATGTTATATGTATTATTAGTCTTGCCCCCTTACTTTGAATCCTGGCTTCGCCTCTGTCGGGAAGGCTCATAACTGACAACATACTCATAGCTTTTGAGATTTTTCATGCTATGAATATTGATACATCGGTGCGAGGACACATGGCCATTAAGCTAGATATGACAAAGGCATATGATTGCGTTGAATGGCCATTTCAATCAAGGGCCATGACTAAACTAGGCTTTCGAAGCTGTTGGATTGAATGAGTAATGAAGTGTATCAAGTCTGTATCGTTCTCTTTCATTATCAATGGTATCCCATCGGGTCATGTCATACCAAGTCGAGGACTCAACAAGGTGACCTCATATCACCATACCTCTTTCTCTTTGTCTCGGAAGGGTTGTCGGGTCTTCTTAAAAGATCAGTGGAATAGGGGGCACTACAATGGCTTCGACTGTGTCAAGAGGCGCCAATCATTTCCCACTTCCTTTTTACTGATGACACTATAATTTTGTACAAAGCTGACGAGTCCTAAGCAGTGGTGATCAAGGGAATTTTGAGAAAATATGAGCTGGCTTATGGGTAAAAGGTGAACTTCGATAAAACCAACATTTCTTTTTGCAAAGGGCTACCAATCGCGATGAGGAGTCGAATAACCCACTGTTTGGACAGTCGAGAGATATTATCACATAAAATCACCTACGCCTACCCATGCTGTTAACAAATCAAGAAAAAAACCTTTTCTCTTTATCATTGATTGGATCCGAAAACGTATGGGTGGATGGGTGGACAGACTAGTGTCCTGTGCAGGTAGGGAGGTGCTACTAAAAGCGGTTACTTAAGCGATCTCAGCCTATGCGATGAGTGTCTTTAAGTTCTCCAGAGACTTATGTGGGTCAATCCAGTCATCGATCAATAGGTTTTTGTGAGGCTGCGGTCAAGATAAGAGGAAAATCCATTGGATTAGCACAGCCAAGCTTTGTGCCTGGAAGCATGATTGAGGACATGACTTTCGTGATATGAAGGCATTTAATGATGCTCTTCTAGCCAAGTAAGTATGGCGATTATTGAAGGACAATACATCTTTGGTGGCTAGATTCTTAAAAGCACGATACTACCCTTGGGGTAATACCTTAGGCACAGACCCAGGCCAAAGACCTAGTTTCAATTGGAGAAGCCTTTGGGGAGCAATAAAGGTGGTCTGAAAGGGCTCACGATGGCTTACTGTAATGGGGTCTTAGTTGATGTTTGGGCGGATCGATGGATTCCGAGACCTTCAACCTTTAAAATAGGATCACCAAAACCAGCCCACACTCAAAACCTATAGGTGAGGGATCTTATTGATGCTGAGTTGAGGTGTTGGCGAGAGACTTTCTTGCCATGTGATGTGGAAATAACCCTGGGTATGCTGTTATGTACCTTCTAGCCTGAGGATAAATTAGTCTGGCACTACTCTCCAAAGTGCTTGTTTACAGTACGCTCGGCGTACCATGCCATTGTTGGTGAATGAAACTGCGAGCACGGGAGCTCCTGGGTACTAATGGTTATGCATGAAACGTGACATGGAAACTAGACATTCCTCCATGAATCCGTTTATATGGCTAGAGAGCTTGTAAAAGGATCCTCCCCACTAGATACAATATTGTAAAACGACTACCTACGTTTGGGATGTCCTGAGACATTTGTAGGTGTTGAGAAGAATCTAATATTCACCATCTTCTGAAGTGCCCTTTAGCTAGGTGTATTTGGGAGTCTAGCTCTATCGACGGGTAGCTGTGGGATGGTGGTTTTAGAATGGTTCGTGACTGTGTTGAGCTAGCAGCCAAACACTTGAATGCTGATGAGCTTAGAGAGTTTGTGCTATTCTATGGGAATGTTAGAATGCGTACAACCACTTTNTGTTTGCAGGTATTGAGTGAGTGGGCATGCTCTTTTATTCGTAGTTATAGGGAGATGAAGCGGAAAAGTGATGTGGCTAAGGAATTGCACCCTTGTAAATGGAGCCCTCCTTCAACTGGGCTTCTCAAGCTAAATTTTGATGGTGGTAAAATTGGACAGAGGCCGGGGATAGGGTTTTGTTCTTCGTGCTCAGGATGGAGACATTGTCCTAGCTTATGTTAAGCAAGGTTAGGGCTTTGTCGAGCCTGAGGTGGAAGAAACACACTATTATCTCTTTGCGCTAACCAAGGCAAGGAAGCTGGGCACACTGACATCATCGTAGAGGGAGACTGCCTGGGCCTTATTTAAATGCTTAAGTTC